>JAHVAK010000237.1:0-66681 GCA_019845155.1 Luehdorfia chinensis | reverse complement strand
TGCGTTTTTACAAACATATTCATATTCATAACACAACCAGACCCGAAAACCGATAATTTGTGTTTTTGCACAAAAAAGTTGGCTCCGGCTGGGATTCGAACCCAGGACCCGCAGCGTGGATATCAGGTACTCTGACCATTAGGCCACGCAACTGTAAGCCGTGTGCAGTCCCACCTGAGATAAACATAAACTGAATAAATATCAAATACTCGTCGTGTTTTATTTTACTTTATTTTATTTTATTTGGGATGACAAACAATCATGTAATAATAATAATTGCTAGTAACCGTTACATTGAAATCTTTACATACATACATACATAAGATCACGACTGTATCCCATAAGGGGTAGTCAGAGAGCACTACATTCATCAGAGAGCACTCACTGCAAAAACAGATGTCTGCCACAATCCACGATTCACCAAAACAATATAATGCACTTGGTGTGATAGGTGGTGAGCCCATCGCCACCATGCGCTGTCGGGTGCACAGTGTAGTTTAATTCCTTACTCGCTTTTTACGAGATCCATTGGATGAGATGGAGTGGTAGTATTCTTTTAACGAGCCGCCACCACACGGCCATGAAATCTTAAATAATTAAATAACCAGCACCGTTATACGCTAATTAAAGCCGTGGTAGCTCAGTGGGCCAGGTGCTCGCCTTTAATTTCATAGCGCGCGAGTAACGTGTGGTATCGAACCCACGTTACTCGCGTGCCCCCGGTGCCAGTACCACTAAAATTGTTGTACAATTTTTAAGTGCTGATTACCACGTGCTCAGCGGTGAAGGAAAACATCGTGAGGCAACCTGCATGTCCCTGGAAAAGATATATTTCGAGGACATGTAAAAGTCCGCCAACCCGCATTGGAGCAGCGTGGTAGACTATTCCCGGCTCCAAAACCCCCTCAGAAATGAGAGGAGGCCTGTGCTCATCAGTGGGACATTTATAGGCTGTTACTTTTTTTATACGCTAATTAAAGTATTACAATGCGGTACAGAGTAAAATGCAATTTTAATCTTTACAAGAACGTAAAATGTAGTATGAATCACAGATAAGACAATACGTAAGATAAATATAGAATATGAGTTTGACTGTTACAAAGTTAATGATAATTCTGTTGCAGAATTTATGCAAATTACTTAATAGAGCGGCCTGAATACCAGATGTGGTACAATTAAGTCTCTACGCTCATTTACGTAACATCTTCGTTTATGTTGCTTGGATGCTGGCCAAGAAGAATTATACGTGCTTTTTATTTATAAATTGAAATTTCTTAATTAATTACCTAAATTTATGAGAATCTTCAAATATGGTAACACAATAAACTTCTTATTTCTATTTATATGTTAATCAGATTGGGTCCTTGATTGATAATTTTCAACTACTTTTTTAGACTGAGATATTTTGTTGCCGACAGGTGTCGGGCAGAGTAGAATAGCACCTACCTCTTTCCTACCGAGGGGTCGTAAGAGGCGAGTAAGGTAAGGTATAATACGGACATTCTCTAATGCTGTCACTATGCTGCTCGTGGGAACACAATGGGGAATAAAAAAAATTTTTCACTCCTACCAAATTGGCGGCGTGGTTTGTCACCCGTTATGCTGCGTTTCCCGCGAGGGCGAAAAGTAGGCTATGTTAGTGGCCTTTGTTGGTGGCCTAAGGGGTAGGCCCTTATATGGGAAAAAGGCGTTAGTGTATGTATGTATTTATTTTATTGAAATTACATTTTCATACATTTCATTACCTGTCGTGATAACAATAGTCATCAGAAATTAGTGAAATAGCAGCAATACAAATCAATATGAACGAGAAAGATTTTGATTTCCAATATATATTATGGCAATCCATAACTCCATTTTGTCCTGTGAATGTCTTAATCGGCGAGTAAGTAATAACGGGGTATAAGCCGCATTCCTGCCGATTTTTATATTATGACCACTAGGTGGCCTAATGGTAAGAGTGTGACTACCACGCCGCGGGTCCTAGGTTCAAATCCTAGCCGGAGAATTTGTGCAAATACACAAATTGTTAATTTTTGGGGTCTGGTTGTGTTGTGATTGTCTTTTCGCGTTTCTGACACTGCTAACTAATCTTAGCCTTCCGATCGTATCGCATGTCGGGCACGGGTAAGTTGGGACGAGTGAATGCCCCTGTGTTTGCGCTTACACCGGTGACACTATAATATCTCCTGCGCAGTTGATAGCTTCAGAGAGTATTCGGAAACCAACTCGTTCTGCCGATCGCTCTTGAACCTATCTAGAACTATGCGGAGTATATGTTCAGTGATCTATGATGGACTTAAATTATGATAGAAATAGGGTTCCATAAAAGGTACTCGTATATTTTGCGACGATATATCAAATTATGAACGTAGTGGTTAGCGTATCTGACTTCTGCGCCACCGGTCCTGGGTTCGATTCGCAGCCGGAGACAACATTTGTGCAAAAACATAAATTGTTGCTTTTCGGTTCTGGTTGTGTTTTGCATGTGAAATGTATGTTTGTAAAACGCACCCACGATACAGGAGAAAATCCTACTGTGGGGCTTCGTTTTTTAAAATAAAAAATTGTGACATCGAATAAAGACCGCTTTCAAAGCCGCTCTTTATGAAATTACTTACACTCATAATATTCTATAAAATACGTGGAATCGCAATGAAATATTCTAAATGAAGATTTTCATATCTGAATGTCGAGTAATTTGTGTAAGTGCAGCGTGGACGATATATTATAAATTAAGTGCTAGCTTCTTTTTTGAAAAGACTATTATTTACCGAGAACAAAATTTCACGTTGTTACTTTGGAATCTTTTGAAAGTAGTATTCACTATCATCATCATTTCAGCCTATCACTAGTCCACTGCTGAACATAGGCCCCCATTGATTACTACAAAAGTTTCTAGCATTCATTTTGAGGGGAATTTTGCCATAGTTGCTACGCTTGGCAGGCGGGTTGTCAACCGCAGTTTATTCATTTTGATGTTCTAGGAAGATGCTGCTGACCATCGCCTGGTTTAAATTTTCTCTCTGTCGACTTTTACGACACCCACGGGATGAGATGGGGTGGTAGATTCTTACGCCGCTACCACACGGGACAAGTAATATTGAAAAGTAGGAAACGTCTGTTATTTCGTGTGTTCGTGTTGCTGCTTTATCATTGATCATCTTCTCGTCCTATATACCATACATTTTAAACATAAAACAGAGTTTAATCAGTGTTACCTTTATATCATACTTTAGCGAGGAGTGTTTCTCTGCCGGGCGCATGTGGAAACCCAAAGTTACTCAGCTAGCTACAAAGGCAGTCCTGCTTGGAATTTCTCTATGAGATATAATCCGCTACTGGGATATTTGTAGTACAACTACGGTATTCGCGATGGCCGTAATAATTCCATCTAACCATTTGGATAGTAAAACGAGTAAAGAGGCTACAATGAGGCTCCGGCGCAGAGTACGTAAGTTGATTCGTCGCCTAGCACGAGATAGAGCGTGCAGTGATTCTGTGTGCCTTTATTAGAGACAGATTTAAGATTAGGTTCTTATCTCCACCTCTACCAAGAGAAGGGGTCAGTTAGGAAAGCGACGAGGAAGATCGGATGCTCTTTCTTTCATAATGGGGCTATTACTGCTTGGAGTTAGATAAGCGTTTCTTGTCAAAAGTAAACTTTGTTGATGGTCATGGAGATGATCCGTCGTACGCGACGACCGCTCGTGTCAATTGAAGAACTAGGACCTCTAAGCTCTAGGAACTACGTGGAAGACTTTCAGCTTCTCTCCCCCAAAGAGAAAGAGCCTGATACGGGCCGCTGGGACCTTATATTTATTATCTATCCTACTACTATAATTCATTATTAGATTTTAGGGATGCGACGCGATGATCCAAACATTTTTAATGGGGCTCTGGCTCCGGCTGGGTTTCGAACCCAGGATCTGCTGCCAAGAGTGCTTATTACAATAAGCCCTCTCTTCTTTTAAGAGGCCTGTGTCCAGCAGTGGACCATTAACAGACGATGACTAGTTTCGGAGAAAGGCCGTACAAATAGACATTGACGTGGAGTGAACTTTCAAATTATATTTCCATTTTTGTGACGAAACAAGCAAAACGTTCACCTGATGGTAAGTGCAACGTCCGCTCACAACAAATGCTGTGTCACCCAGAATATTATAACCAGTATAAACCGAAACACAGTAGTGCTTGCACACTACTGCTTCACGGCAGAATAACTGGCCCTGGGATCCATCTAGGTAGGTACCACACCTACCTAGATGGATTCCTGCATAGGAATCCTACCACCAGTAATACGGTTAACAACCAGCCATATCCAGAACCTTAACTCAGCAGACTGACACGTACTGACTACGTACACAGGGACGTACTGCGTACATATAGACGCAAACGTTAACTGACAGTAATACAAGTTGGATACAATTATTTGCAAAAAATATTTTCCATTATAAATAAGAATGTTGCAATCCATTCTTAATATTATACTCGTAAATGCGAAAGTAACTCTGTCCCTCTGTCTGCTTGTTGCCTTTTCACGGCGCAACCGATCTTGACAAAATAAGGCAAAGAGATAGCTTGCATCCCAGAGACGGGTATATGATACTTTTTGTCCTGCAAAATCAAATAGCTCCCACGGGATATTTAAAAAAATCCAAGGTGACGTAGTAGTAGACGTTATAGCAGCTCTATTTTCAACTTTTTCTTCAAGAGCCTGTAAAAGCAGTTGACTTTTACTGGACTGCTGCTGGACAAAGGCCTCTTCAGTTCGGAGGACTTGCCGCAATCGCCAAGTTAGGCAGTCGGATTGGCCTCTGCCGACTCTGAAGACTCTGCTACCCGTCTAAAAAATTAGGGTCTACCATAACTGAGATGGTTATTTTGTTACTAATCGAAGTTCGTGCTACTTTTCCTTAGTCGACTTAAGTGACGAAACGAGAAAAACGTTCACCTGACGGTTAGTGCAACGTCCGCCCACAACAAATGCTGTGTCACTCAGAATATTTCTGTGTGACACCACACCGCGCTCGTCACCCTGAGACATCAGTTCTTTAGTCCCAAATGCCCAGTGATTACGCTAGCTCACAGTGAACTTCAAACCGAAACGCTTACTGTGTTTGCACACTACTGCTTCACGGCAGAATAACTGGCCCTGGGGTGGTACCTACCTAGACGGATACCTGCATAGGAATCCTACCACCAGTAAAACACCCACGGGACTAAATTGGGTTGCAAATTCTCTAACGACATAAAACTCTATGCAGCGAGAAAAAATAGGCGTCCTCTACGCTAATGCTGGCTCCTTCTTTAAACTTCTTTAAATCCTGGTGAAAACGTTTGTCTGTCGACAATTTTTTTTTGTAAAACGACGTGTTTTAGAAATGCTCTGTTCCCCTGTAGAGCATAAAGTAAGATGCAGATAAGAATTTACGTTGATTTATAATATCAGAATTCATTTGACGTTTACGAGACTCGTGTGAGAGTTTATGAAGGAATTTAGATTAGAATTCGTAAATTGTAAGCAATAAGCAAGGGCAATGTATGAATAAGTTACATGTTCCATTCGAGTATATCTTATTTTTATTCTATTTGCTTTTGTATATGCGTTACTTTATTTAAACTCAAATAATTTTGGCATAACCTAACCTAATCTAACTAAAAATACTGCGAGAAATATTAGTTTGTGATAAATAATAATAATGATATGACAGTGCAGGAATCTGTCTAGGTAGGTACCACCCCAGAGACAATTATTCTGCCGTTAAGCAGTTGTGTGCGAACATTACTTTGTTTCTAGCGTTAATTACGAGCAAATGAGACCTAAAGAACTAATGTCTCAGAGCGCAGTGTGGTATCACACATAAATGTACTGGGCGACACAGCATTTGGGCAAACGTTGCACTTACCATCAGTTGAACGTTTTGCTAGTCTCAGCACTTCCTAATGTAAAAAATACAATTGTAGAATGAATAATTTAAAGCTTAATATTTGGGCAGAGTAATGTTCTGGTACGCGTTATCGACAATACTCACTTCACTAAGTTACGACGAACTTTTATGCAATGCAATCACAGCATGGTGCCCTAAAAAGCAAAGGGATGAAAATTAAAGTAAGAAAGACGAAAGTTATGGTTTTTGAAAGAGAAGAAAGTCTGACGGAATGCAGAGTTTTTATTGAAGGAGAAAGGGCGGAAAAGTGAAAGAGTTTGTGTAACCGGGATCTATATCTAAGTTTTCGAGAGACAGAAAGTATGAAGTGATATTGAGAGAAGTGAATGGGGCTCTGCATAACTTTATGAGCAGCCAGAACGTATCTAAAAAGGCACGACTGGCTGTACATAGGGGGGTCTTGGTCCCCACACTTATGTATGGTAGTGAATGCTTGGTCTGGCAGAAGAAGCATTAAAAAAAAGATTAATTCTGTAGAAATAAGAAGTTTAAGAAGTATAACTGGAGTAACTTTGATCGATCAAGTGAGAAACATCGTGATAAGGGAACGTTGCGGTGTGGTTGAAGATGTAGTGACAAAGATAAAGAAAGGGATGCTTAGATGGCTTGGACACGTGGAGAGGATGAATGAAAGAAGATTGACAAAACCGATTTATGAGGCGAGTGTTAATTGGAAAGCCGGTAAGAGCCAACCTAGGCGTACGTATCACGATCACATCGGAGTACTTTTGAGGAAAGGTCACGTTATAAGTACCCGCAACCGACGAGCGTGTATGAAAACGGTAATGATAGTGGAAGAGGCGAAATATGTGTGTCAGGATCGTTGCAAGTGGAAAGATGTTGTCTCTGCTTACCCCAATGTGACTGTATGTATGTTAAATGTGAACTATATTTTTAGTTGACATAATTTTCAGTTATATTATTTGTTAATGGTGTAAGTAAACGATAATAATATTCTTCGCCAGCGCAGTTATAACGAGTATTTGTTCACTGTCAGGAACGCATTTTCTCTGCGGCCGTATGGTAGCTCATTTCATATAACTTTATTTCTTAATCAGATATGTATTTTAAAAAAATCCAAAAGGAGGTAGAAATAGAAGCGTCAAATTAATGTTTAAAGGTATTATGTGTTGAGTGGGAGGTTATTGGGTAATCTGCTAGTCATTGGCAAGTAGATGGGCGCTCATTACTGTAACTCAGAGTTAGAGAATATCAAGTAAAGGTTTTCTGGAAGAGATCTACAAAAATTTTCGTCGCCAGGAGCATCGGCGTCGAGCGCAACGCCTAGAGACTACTAACATAAAATATTTTAAGCGTTGTGCTCCTCCTAATTACCTAACTAACGTAATGTTTGAATTATATAATGTAATATCATATATTTATATATATTTCATATGCAACTAAAGTCAAAGCTTCACTTTAAGCTGTTATGTTGTTTTTGAAAAAATTAATAGAAGAAAATGCAATGCTGTCACTATAATTGTAGTGGAAACGCAATGGGAAGTAAGATTTTTTTCATAAATATATTCTCTGTTCGCTGATAGTTTTTTTTTTGTTTTATTCGATAAAGTGAAAAAACGAGCAAAACGTTCACCTGATGGTAAGTGTAACGTCTGCCCATAACAAATGCTGTGTGACCCAGAACATTCTAACGTCTCATATGCCCAGTGATTGCGCTAGATCCCAGTGCCCTTCGAACCGAAACACAGTAATGTTCGCACACTGCTGCTTCACGGCATAATAACAGGCCCTGGGGACCTTCCTAGACGGAATCCTCCATAGAAATCCTACCATGTTTGACGACCGCGTGGCCTAGTGGTTAGAATATATGACTTCTGCGCCGCAGGTTATAGAGTTCGAATCCCACCAGGAACCAACATTTGGGGAAAACACAAATTGTTGATTTTCGGGTCTGGTTGAGTTGTGTTGTGGATGTGAAATTTGTCTGTAAAAATCATCCACGATGAACGAGAAATTTTTTTTGGGCTTAGTTTTCTTTTTTTTTTAAAGTCATATCTAGCAACATTATGCATATTTGTTTTCCTTAACGTGAGATCATTAAGTTTGAGCACCTCCTTTAAGTGTAGTAAGCTTTAATGGCCTCCTGACTGGTAATTTAGGGGTTCTTTATGAATACCCTTCAAGTACACGCCGGTAGTTTCTCCGCCTATTAGGTAAACAATAAATATTATCGTCAAGAGCATCTAAAAGACCGCGCGGCGTAGTGGTCAGAGTGTCTGCCGCAGGTTTAGGGTTCGAATCCTAGCTAACGTGAACACGAATTGTTTGAGTTCGGGTAATGGTTTAGGGCACGGACTGCGAAATGCGACGTCGCCGAATCGAGCCCGTCATTCGACTATTGCCGTCCACCATCTCACAACCACAAGCTTTTAAGCTTAGTGGAAGTGGTTAACAGGAATATTAGTAATGTTAATATCATCGCTAATACTAGTAAAAAAAGTTGTCTGGTAAATGTGTAATTAATGTCTGTAAACGATACAGGAGAAATTCAAGTGTTGGTCATCGTTTTTCTATAAAAAAAATATTACCAGACCTATTTAGGTCAGTAATGCCGCAGAATACGTATTTTCCAAACAACACCGAAGATTTTTTACTGTATTTGCGTTCTTTTTTATTGTCTACCTACAACCTTCATCATCATCATCATTTTAGCCTAAAAGTTGTTATGGAGCGAAAGTTAATTTGCTAAGATGCGCATGCAAAATGTAAAATAGTGTGTATTACCTAGTATTGAAGAGCACCGCCCGCCCTCCCTCAACAGCGTGCACAAGAAAACCAATACCGCCTCCGGGAGCCGCTACCAGATAACCTCCACCACTACAATACTACCACTACAATACTACCACTAGGCAATACACACCACTGAAGTCGAGAACACGACACTTCACCTCAAAACGACAGTCGGCTAACTGTCGTAGAGTCAATATCACGGATCTTAGCAAATTAACTTTCTCTCCTTAACTATAATGGATTTCCGCAAAGTAACGCCTGATTCTATTAACTATTTCAGACTATCTTTAGTCCACTGCCGAACTTGCGATTATATTCTTCATTTCGGCACTTTTATTAATCATCAAAGGGTGTGTTGATGTCTAATATCAATTATTACCTGAAAATGTGGACCCGACTTATAAACATTCTAGATTCTAGACGGTGTTCATAAATAAATTCACCAATTGAACGTTTTATTGAAATCAGAAATTAGAAAATGTGAAAGTTGTAGTGAGAATGCCAGGAGACGGGTAGCATCATCCTGGGACGTCTGAATAAATAAACTGTGGTTGCCAACTCGCCAGCCAAGCGTGACAACTATTGCAAAATCCCCCAAAGGGAGAACAACAAACTTTTGTGGCAATCTATTGGGGAGTCATGTGTTCAGCAGTGGACTGGTGATAGGTAGGATTCCTATGCGGGAGTCCGTCTAGGTGGGTACCACCCCAGGGCCAGTTATTCTACCGTGAAGCAGTAGTGTGCAAACATTACTGTGTTTCGGTTTGAAGGGCACTGTGAGCTAGCGTAATCACTGGGCATGTGAGACTTAAGAGCACAGTGTAGTGTCACACAGAAATTTTCTAGGTGGCAGAGCATTTGTTATGGGCAGACGTTGCACTTACCATCAGGTGAACGTTTTGCTCGTTTCATCACTTTATGCAATAAAAAAAAGGTTGAAAACGTGTAATAATGTGTTTCGCCACCCGTCACGTCTCGTTTCCCGCGACGGTGAAAAGAAGATTACGGGTATGGTCGCTGCCTAAACGCTTATACGGGAAAAAGGCGTGACTGTATGTAGGTCGCTAAATCATATTCATGAATTACACGCGTTCACAAAGTCTACAGCGTTTGGTGAAATATTTATAACATAATCCCAGTAAGTGCACAAGGTCTTCCTTCCCATAAATTTTAAAAAGTTTATTTAACAGAAAGTATTATAATATAAAATAAAATATGGACAATAATAACCCCTGATAATGAGGCGATCGCTGCCAGGCGGTTACTAAAAACTATCTCCTCATTATATCATCATCATGGTGGTAGGATTCCTATGCAGGAATCCGTCTAGGTAGGTACCACGCCAAGGCCAGTTATTCTGCCGTGAAGCAGTAGTGTACAAGCATTACGGTGTTTCGGTTTGAAGGGCACTGAGAGCTAGCGTAATCACTGGGCATATGAGACTTAAGAAATGTTGTCTCAGGGTGACGGGCGCAGTGTGGTATCACACAGAAATATTCTGAGTAACATAGCATTTGTTATGGGCAGACGTTGCACTTACCATCGGGTGAACGTTTTGCTCGTTCCGTCACTTTGATCAAATAAAAAAAAAATGAGGATGATGTTCTCCTGATCGATTTCGACCACGGCGACAACTTCCGAATATTGTCGAGAGCTATCAACTGCGCAGGAGATATTATAGTGCCACAGGTGTCCGCGCAAAAACAGAGGAACTCACTCGTTCCAACCTACCCGCCCGATGTAACGCTAATGCGATAAGATCGGAGGTAGGCGAGGATGCTGTGTCAGAAACACGGGGACAATCACAACACAACCAGACCCGAAAACCGACAATTTGTATTTTAGCACAAATGTTGGCTCCGGCTGGGCTATATTTGTTATTATTCTAAAAAGACATTGAAAAATTACTAATAATGAGGATATTTCTTCTCTGTACAGAGGAGCCTCATTAAGAAACGATGGTAGATTTAAAAAAAAATTGATAAACGAAATCTGTCTGTACGTCAGAGAATAACTAAATATATTTTTTTCCTAAATTCGAACAGCGTGTCGCAATTACTGTACGTATTTTTGTGGAATCCTAATATCAAAAAGAATAGAATATTGTATAAGGGTATTCACACACTAGCCATCTTACAAGGCTTTATTAGTATTCCTTACGCCTCATAGCTCACCATGGTTTCCCCAATTACTGTACACGCGCTAACAACGTCACTCATAATATTTCATATACGGTGTATAAGACAGCGCTTCGAGAAACTCAGTGTGTTAGTAATTATAATTCGTGAAGAGATTTATTGTATTATAATTTCCTTAAATGCAAGGTTGACAAAACAATTTTATTTTTATGAGTGTCTTTAAAATATTCCAACGTCAAAGCATTGTCTTTTTTCTTTCCAAATCGGTATGGTTATCACCGCATATGGTCGGTCACCGTGTGGTGTGGTCTTCCCGTGGGTGTCGTAAAAGTCTACAGAGGGAAAATTAAAACCAGAAGATGAGCAGCAGCATCTTCCTGGAACATCTGGATAATTAAACTGCGATTGCCAACCCGCCTGCCAAGCGTGGCAATTACGGCAAAATCCCCCCAAAATGAGAGCTGAAAACTTGTGGCTATCTATGGGGGAGACCTATGTTCAGCTGTTGACTCGTTTTAGGCCGAAATGATGATGATGGTGATGATGACGATGACTCCTATTTCTGGTAAATAAAACTATTTTCTTTTCCTTATTTCTCATTTTATCGTTTTTTTAATTTAAATGACATTTTCGAAATTCGCCTAAGAATCAACATACATTACAACAGACATGTACCATAATTCTCGGCTTATTTTATTCCCTTTATTCCGAATAGTGAAATTCAACGGCCACTTCAGATTAATAAAAGAAAATTAAATAGGCAGTTCATTAATTACGACACTACCGTTCCCCGAACAACATCTAAAATCATCGCTTCACCGCTGGATCATTTAGTAAAAGACAAGAACCAAAGCTGCTCAAAGCGCTAGCTTATCTAAGCCGGCGAGTGAGAGAGATTTTGAATATCAAATGACATTAGAGTATTGACTAACATTATACAAAAAACACGCAAGCGGCAATCTTTGATTTGATTTTGTATTTAAATGAAACTAATTTTACGGATTTTATCGGGTTTAATTTGACTATTTATAAACCGACGTTTCGAGTGCACGTTTTACAGCGCCCATGGTCACGGGAGAACTGAGGTGACAGATGTCCTGGTGTCATAGTTAACCCGGAGTACCTTCAGCTTTTTATTTACTATTTTTGGTCCGATCTACGCAGAAAGAGCTAACTGTATCTTGAAGTGATTTTGTAGTTAAATTTAATTTTGGCGGCCTTGTGTTTGATTTTTATGTATTACTAGTGGTTTTTTTCGATTGGCTCTTCAACCGGATTGATACTTATATTTTGAAATAAACCTTTAATCCAACATCATGGCTATTTAGAATAACCTCTAAATAGAAAATTGTGTAGGTAAGAAATAAATTCTGAGAAGTGTCTGTAGTTTTAATGTGCTTTCACGGATACGTAGTTATTATTTTGAGCCCAATAATCAGTGTTTAATAACAGTTGGTTCGTGGGCAATGTTTGTATGGGAGCTGAGCAATGTCCTCTGTAAGATCATGGAACAATACCGCAATATGAAGGACAGCATAAAATATGATGATTGATTAAAAAAAGATATGGCTTACTCCTGGGTAACCCGCTTGAAGTGCTTGCGTAGCTCTCTCTAAAAACTTTTGTTTTTTTTTTACCATTTTCATACATACATACATACATAAGATCACGACTGTATCCCATAAGGGGTAGTCAGAGACTGGGCACTCACTGCAAAAACTGATGACTGCCACAATCCACGTCTCACCAAAACAATATAATGCACTTGGTGTGACAGGTGGTGAGCCCATCGCCATGATGCGCTATTGGGTGCACAGTGCAGTTTAATTTCTTACTCGCCTTTTACGAGATCCATTGGATGAGATGGAGTTGTAGTACTCTTTATCGAGCCGCAACAACACGGCACCATTTTCATGTATTAATAATTGGTATAACGAGGTAAATCGAAGCGACGGATTCACTTACGCTACCAAAATAAGTCGAATAGTACGTTAAATAAATAAAATTATGTAAAAGGAATGCATAAATTTGTAATGTATTAAACAGATGTCTGTAAAGAAAACACAAGAAATAGATGGTTTATTATAAAAGAAAAGCAAAACTAAAGTCAAATCAATTAAATAAAATCAAGCAATCTATCAATACTATTAATACAATTTTATATTATATCAATTTCGATTACGTGTTTTTTGGTAGTAAACTTTTTTACCACCGCAAATAATCTTTACGGAACTCTTTTGAAAGCGACATTTTAGCGCTTCAGTTCTCAATGGATAAACCTTTTGGGTTCCGTTATATCTACATCGTTCAACGAGTAAGGATTTAGGTTACCGAGATAATATTGTATTTGACTTATATGTATATGTGTAAATGTTTACCCAGCATTCAATGTTTACGGGGAAAACAACTCTGGTGTGTTCTTGTTCGAATATTAACAAATGTTCAGTTTTCTTTTCTACACTACTTTTATTATATAACAACAAAAGACTACTAAATTTGTATATCTATTTATATATTTAGGTTTTTTATTTCTTATATATTGTTTATGGATCAACGTGACGTTCACCTGATGTTACTCGTAAGTTACAACGTCTGCCCTTAACCTAATAAAAGCTTACTGTGTTCGGAACACCTAAGGTCAAAATCATAATTTTTGCCTATTACGATATATTTAGCTGCTGTATGTAGACCCAAATTTGCGACCAAAGCTTCACAGCTTTCATTGGAGGATGCTGTTGCTGTCCATTTTTTTCTTTGACGTTAAGATGGTCTGGGGACAAAGAATGGTAATGGATTAACTCGTTCTTGACGACACGTAATATTACAATAAGATTCTGATAGCTGGATAATAAATATTTCAATAGAAAGAAAAACTGTTTTGGTATTAATAATTAAGTTAAGTTACATACTATTAAGGTCACTTTTTTCAATATTTATTATATCTCGTTACCGTAATTAGGTATGAAATATCACGAAAATCCTCTCTTGTTGCGGCTGAAGGCGTGGTTGTGCTGTGTATTATCGGAACATTGAAGATGGTTTTCATATTGCTGTGTTACTAGTGTTCTAATTTTGCATTGTTTTCGTTATTTCCTTTTTAAGTTTTCATGGTAATTTTGTTTTATTCCAATGTCAACTGGTGGCATATTATGCAGTCTTTATTTCCGGAAGCTGCAAATAGACACTGCCCACAACCCTCTGTACGTAATTTATAAGTATTTAAAATGTGTATATATATATATATATATATGCATAAATACAATCAAATATAATAATTGTTGCGTATATGTTATATATATGTACATGAATTATAATACTCCTTAATATAAATATTTTGGCCAGCAACGCACCCGCGACTCCCCTGGTGTTGCCGATGTTCATGGGCGGCGGAGATCGCTTAACAGCAGGTGAGCCGCTTGCTCGTTTGCTCCCTCTTCTATAAAAAAAAATATATTTACAGGATACCACTGATAATCAGGGCAGGATGATATATTCTTCCGTATCCTGAGCAATCCTTTTCGGAGCATCGCACCACAAACAGGTGGATTTTAAATTATGTATGTTTTGTATGAAATTATCATTTGATCAGGGGTTTCTGGATTCTGAGGGTTTTTGGAGCGGGGAATAGTCGCACTGCCCCAATGCGGGTTGGCCAACTTCACGTATCTGTGTCGTCTAGTCTTTAAACGCCCTGAAAATGTAGAAGCTTTCGACTGGTAGCAGAATAACTATTAAGAAAATTCGGAACCAAAAATATATAAACCAATGAAGGGTATCAGCAGCATAAAGGTGCAAAGTCAATCGCCAATGCGTGAACCAGTCGTGGCGGTGAATATTTCTTGGGAGAGATTATGTCTGGCAGTGAACTACACATAAACGGGCTCATGATAATGAAAAAGTAAAGTAAGTAAAGTTTCAGCCTATAAATGTCCCACTGCTGAGCACAGGCCTCCTCTCATTTCTGAGAGGGTTTTATAGCTGGGAAGAATCCGCTACGCTGCTCCAATGCGGGTTGGCGGACATGATAATCAAGTTAATTAAAATGCAAGTTAAATTAGAATTAGTTCAAAACGAGAGTACCCACGTGACTATCAATCTGATTTTTTTTTTCTTAAAGTCAACCAAATATTATATGATCAGTGTACATACGAATAAAAAAGGGTTATTTACTTTTTTAAAGTGTATGTTAATTTCCGGACCTCGTTTCGGAATTTTTCATATTTTATTTACAATATAGGTTTTTTTTAGGCACGGCAGCTTGTTATCCAATGAAAAATATATTTTTTTCACTTCTCAATATTTTTTGTTACAAAAGTACTTTTGTATTTCATCCAACATTCCTCTGTATGTGATATTTACACAAAAAATATTTCCGAAATATTCGCATGTAAATATTTCATAACGTTATATAAATAATTATTGTTTGTATTTTTGAGGCCGCGCTAGTAAATAGTTATTTAATAAAATTTATGAAACATTGTAATATCCTCTAAGCCAGTTCAGTCCCTTTTTATCACGCGGTAATTATAATGAACACTGCTTCGCCGCGGGTCAACAAAGGTGCTATACGCACTACAGCGGTACCCACGGAAATTTTTTTTATTGGAAAAAGTGGCGAAACGAGCAAAACGTTCACCTGATGGTAAGTGTAACGTCTGCCCATAACAAATGCTGTGTCACCCAGAAAATTACTGTGTGACACCACACTGCGCCCGTCACCCTGAGACATCAGTTCTTAAGTCTCATATGCTCAGTGATTGCGCTAGCTCTCAGTGCCCTCCAAACCGAAACACAGTAATGTTTTCACACTACTGCATCACGGCAGATTTACTGGCCTTGGTACCACACCTGCCTAGACGGATTCCCGCATAGGAATCCTACCACCAGTAAAAAGATGGAGCTTAACGGGCCTCTCTTCGTTAAGTGGGTAGAGTTGCCACACTAAGATTTGCCCTGTATCGTGGGTGCGTTTTACAGACATAGATTTCACATGCACAGCACAACTAGATCCGAAAGTCCACAATTTGTTTATGCACAAAAGTTGGCTCCGGGCTGGGATACGAAACCAGAACTAGTGTAGAAGACAGATATTCTGACCACTGGGCCACGCGGTCGTCAAAGGAACGTCGTATAGGAAAGCCACAGTTCCAGACAGCGCACTAACCTCCGGATCATCAAGAGGGCAGACATTCTCCTCTACTGCAGAACAAGATATTTCTGCTGTAGGGAAAACATAGCTGTGGAGCTGGTTTTGGTCTGTAGGGTTCTGAGAGCTAGTGTAAAACTGGGCATAAGAGACTTAAGAACTGATGTCTTTGAGTGACGGGCGCCGTGTAGTGCCACAAAGAAATGTTCTGGGTGACACTATATGGCACATGTTCCCTAACTGGAATAAAATTTGTTAAGTCATGCAATTTCATTCACTAAGTGACGAAACGAGCAAAACGTTCACCTGATGGTAAGTGCAACGTCTGCCCATAACAAATGTTGTGTCATCCAGAACATTTCTGTGTGACACCACAATGCGCCCGTCACCCAGAGGTATTAGTTCTTAAGTCTCATATGCCCAGTGATTACGCTAGCTCTCAGTGCCTTTCAAAACGAAACACAGTAATGTTTCCAATAACTACCTAGACGGATAGTAAATCAATGGTAAAAGTAGTAACAAAGATAGAGAAAGGAATACTTAGATGGTTTGGACGCGAAGAGAGGATAGATAAAAGGAAGACTGACGTAACGGATTTATGAACCGAGTGTGAATGGGAAAGCCTATAAGGATAGACATAGGAAAAACTGATTGAAGATATTTTTAGGAAAGGCCACGTCAAAAGTACGTGAAAATTAAGCAACCGACAAACTTAAATGATAACGCTCATGAGAGTAAAAAAGCGAAAGTTGTCTGTTAGGATTGTAGCAATGAGAAAAAAGTCGTGACTGTATGGTATGTATGTAAATCAATCAATATATGAAAGATAGCTATTGCATTTATTTAAATGACATCATTATGTTAGTAACTTTTGAAATATCTGTACAAATATCAGCTATATTTACATTGTTGGCGAATATTCGAACTCTAGGATAATTTTACAATTTAGAAAAAAAAAAAAACCAGGAAAGCCAGTGTTTTCCAGTTGGAATTAAATACATTTATGAATTTTATAAAGTCGGGAATTTTTAAGTAACATAGGTTTGAAGAAAAGTAAGTTACTTTGCTAACTTACTTTTCTTCATTATAATGGATTTCCGCAAAGTAACGCCTCATTCTATTAACTATAACATAGGTTTAATGCTTAGTTCACTAATGAGTGTACTCGACAGTGTATTTGCTACGTTATGAGAATATAATGCACTTGGTGTGATAGGTGGTGAGCCCATCGCCACCATGCGCTGTTGGGTGCACAGTGCAGTTTAATTCCTTACTCGCCTTTTACGAGATCCATTGCGTGAAATGGAGTGATAGTATTCTTTTATCGAGCCGCCACCACACAGCTAATAATGAGTTAAACATGTTTTAGGACATAACTTCGACTGTTAAAAAATACTGTTTGCTTACAAAAATAAGAGTCAGACTAAAGTAAAATTCTTCATTTTTCAAATATACTTAAACGTTTAAATTGTTTCATAACGCGAATAACATCCTCTGAGAAATAAAAAAACTTCAAGAATATGCCAAATAAATACGTCTGATGTAGGCTACGTGAGTCAACGATTCTTTAAATACGGTTTCTAATCTAATTATTGAAAGGGGTAAAGCCGTAATCAAATAATGCAAACGTAATCACCACGCCCGTAATTAGAAGCTAACAGACAAAGCTATGCTATCTAGAGCTAACACATTACCACAATTGAAATGTCAAAGACCGCAGTCGCAGTACGAGTATAATATATTTTACATTCAGTATTATCTTTCATGACCGCGTGGTGGGAGCAAATGGGAATCGATAACCTATTTTAGCCCTATCGATGATTAAGATGAGGCTAAGGGAGAAATGGAATCATAGTACAGTCAGCAATTCTGCTGACTGTATTACATTTTGGGTTAATTTTTATGCCGCGCTTACCAAATTGCTCGTAAAACGTGAAAAATATGTTATAAATCTATTGTAGAGGGCTGTTACGGGTTTTCATTGTAAATAATACTCTCTAAGCCATGCAAAATGACTGATATATTTAACGGAATAAAATCTTATACTATAACTTATTTAACTAGGACTTAAGATTATTTTACTTAGCGTTGTAGGGCGTCAGGAGAGTTATTTTTTATTATCATGTAATCAACAGCACATAAAAAATTACATCACATAAATTAACACATCTTACTGCCATACAGATTCCTATTTTTTATGTGAAACATGCAGATTGTCGTATGCTAGGACCCGTACCATAGATCAGTAAAATCTATAAACAATTAGGTTCATTATACAATTTAAAAGATCATAAACTAATTATATAATTTACAATACATATATGTATGTATATAGAAAAAAAAACAAAGTAAAATAACTTAAAATGTAACAAGATAAACTTAACGCATATAAGTGGGGCAAGCAAATGAGATGTGCGAGTGTTGAAATGTCTACTAATGAATATAACATACACCACCCACGGCTGGCTTCTCAGGATTTGTCGTAACATATTCAAGGGCGTGCCCTTAAGCTAAAAAGAATAAGTACAAAATTATACTCCAGTGACGGCAGTTACCATTTAATTATATAATTGCAAAGTCAACTTTCCCTTGTGCAGAATTACACTAACCATTAATTATAATGTTTTCTTTTATTTACGCGAATATTACACATTTAAATAAAACCACTTTTTACGGATTTTATCGCGTTTAATTTTGAACTATTTTTAACCCGATTCCTACCAAGGATGATTCGCGAGGCTATTGAAATTAAAAAAACATCCTAATTTCAATAGGGAAGATGGTTGGGTATTACCACCGGCTTGGGATCCTATTATTAATAAAATTAAATCAAAAACCAAGCATACCACTGCAAGGCTTCAAGACACAGTAAGCTCTTTCTGCGTAGATCGGACTAAAAATAATAATTAAAAGCTGAAGGTACTCCGGGTTAACTATGACATCGCGACAACTGTCACCTCAGTCCCCCCGTGACCATGGGTGTTGTAAAGCGTCCGAAACGTCGGGTAAAAATAGTTCAAAATTAAACGCGATAAAATCCGTAAAAAAGTAGTTTTATTTAAACCATTAATTACATTTAATTTGAACGAAATGATTTCCAAATATTCTAGTTTACTATTTTACCACTAAACACTGTCGGTAAGTTTAAATATTAACTCTCAGAGGAGCTAAGAGGAACACAGGTCTGTACTTTATGCCCGTATGACCTCAAATATCCGTGAAGATAAATTTTTTTTTCTTTTAATAAACGTTGCCCCACTGTAAGATTTCTCCTGTAACGTGGGTGCATTTTACAGACATATATTTCACATGCACAACAACAACCACACCCGAAAACCGACAATTTGTGTTTAGCACAAATGTTGGTTTCGGCTGGGATTCGAACTCAGGACCCGCAGCGTAGAGTCAGGGACGCTAACCACTAGGCCACGCGATCGATCCATGATACTATGGAAATAACTTTTACAATTATTTTAATAAACCAACAAAAATGTTATGTTAGGGTTCGAAATCTTGAAAAAGCAAGCGTTATACAACGACACCAAAGGGTAGGCATAATGTTTTCTTTTATTTACGCGAATATTACACATTTAAATAAAACTACTTTTTTACGGATTTTATCGCGTTTAATTTTTGAACTATTTTTACCCGACGTTTCGGACGCTTTACAGCACCCATGGTCACGGGGGGACTGAGGTGACAGTTGTCCCGATGTCATAGTTAACCCGGAGTACCTTCAGCTTTTAATTATTATTTGTAGTCCGATCTACGCAGAAAGAGCTTACTGTGTCTTGAAGCCTTGCAGTGGTATGCTTGGTTTTTGATTTAATTTTATTAATAATAGGATCCCAAGCCGGTGGTAATACCCAACCATCTTCCCTATTGAAATTAGGATGTTTTTTAATTTCAATAGCCTCGCGAATCATCCTTGGTAGGAATCGGTGTTCTTTTGCAAGGATTTGTGGTCTATCAAATCTGATGTAATGGTTGGGATGATCCAGAACATGGTCACAGACTGCAGACTTCCTAGAGCGTCGATGCTTCACATCAGCTATGTGTTCTTTAACGCGGGTTTTAATGGATCTTTTAGTTCAAAAATTAAACGCGATAAAATCCGTAAAAAAGTAGTTTTATTTAAACCAAAGGGTAGGGTTGTGTAGCGTTGATAATTTTGCTACACTTTCAACTCGACACTTTACTATGACAAGGTATTTAAGTTATGCAGCGGACTGAAAGCCACAGTAATAATGTTCATTAATTAATTACTGTGGCTCTGGATATGATTAACTTACTATTTGTGAATCAAAAGCAAAACTACTACCTTTTATGTTCGTCTGATCGAATAAGAAACTCCACAGGTACTGTAATATAAGATAAAATAACATTTAAAAAAAAGTGTAATTTTGTTCGTGTCAGAAGTTATACTTCTTTGAAATACATTAAAAAGTAATGGTCTCAACGAATGGTATGAGTTTATAATAAATAGTTTTTACCGCATTTTAACTTACATACAATCGAGTCAATTATTCATCATGACCGCAGATTTAAAAAAAGAGGGATTTGAAGACCGCCGAATCGCTTGACCTTGACATTTCGGGTATAAAGCACTATCTCACGCCGCTTCGCGCCATGAGACGTGCAATATATACTCTTTACTCTCATCAATTAAAGTTTACTCTCAACCCACTTTTATAAATATTGCGCATTGCCCAGCCATGTGCCCTGCCAGCACCACCGGTCAGACGGACACAGCATTCGCTAATAGCTCGCCTTCACGTAAACACCACTGCCAAAGATTAATAAGAAATTAGATATGTATTGTATAGATATTATGTTTATCTCTGCTTTGCCTTATGTTTGACTGGGAGAGAATGCTTTTAATTCACCATATGAGCAACAAGTGTATAAAAGCTTAATCAAATATCAGAATTAAATAAATATCATTTCACTAAACTTATTTATCACGTGGGTAGTCTAATTTCTCAAATACCGAACAAGTATATCTTCGTTAATATTCCCAAAGATATCTGAAGCTTTGTCAGAAAGTTCCGTTACAATATGTAAAATCCTTATTAGTCGATAAGCGTTAATTTAAATGAGAAACAGAAAAGATCCCAGCGCAAAACCCATTGGTTCGTTCGACTCGAAATATGTCGTTGCATTAATTACATCTTCTTGTGTTCTATTACTCAAATAAGAAGTGACAAGCTTAACTGGAGTACTACCCAACAATTTATCTTTTCGGTGACTGTTTTTGTAAACACAATCGATGGCATTGGAAAGATCAAACGATCGTATTATTTTAGTTTAAAGGATGTATTAGTAACTAGCTCTTCTCCGCGGTCATCCGCGTAAAATAAGCAGACTATATGATTGCGCCGTACGGCGTGGTAACTCACTGACCAGAGAATTCACAGTTCGGCCCTCCTCGTTATTGTTCGGTTCTCAGCGTTGCGGCTCCATAACTCTAAAGAATGAAGGTTTATGTCCTATACTCTTCCTCAATGAACGGGCTATCTAAGACATATAGAGTTTTTCAAACCGAATGATCCTGAGATGATTCCTGAGATCAGCGCGTTAAACATAAAACTCTCCAGCTCAATTTAGACACCTCCCAAGAATTTCCTCATTATTCGTCACAGCAATAACCAATTGCTGTCACCATTTAACCCACACATATTATTACGCATTTTTTTGAGTTATTAAAGATGCTACTGTACGATTTCTCATGAATCGTGGGAGACTTTTATATACATAAATTTCACATGCACAACACAGCCAGACCTGAAAATCAACAATTTATGCTTTTGCACATATGTAGGCTCCGGACCTTGCCATGTGGGATTCGAAACCAGGACCCGCGGCGTAGAAGACAGGTACTCTGACTACTAGTTCACGTGGTCGTCATCTGGCCCCTTTTTGCTACTCAGCCATAATCCTAATCACAAAATAAGCTAATAGCATTTGTTAATTCTCATTAAACTATTTTCGAAGGATAAGTTATGCCTCAAGGTGCGCGGGATTAGGCGGCTGGAATTATTGCAAGTACGGGCCCCATCCGGGCCCATGAATGAAGGTTACGATGAAAATAAAAGTGGTATGGAAGAGATTGTGGAAGCTTTGAACAGTATGAAAATGGGCAACGCTGCGGGTTATGACAGAATTACGAAAGAGAAGCTAAAAGCTTGGACATGGCTTGGTAGCTAGTCAGCTGTAGTGCCTTTTTAACCTTTGCTGGAAGAGCGGAAACGTACCAGGAGCCTGGTGCAAGGCAAGCAAGACTAAAACTGCAAACACTACCATGTCATTAGCCCGCTCAGCATCTAATTGAGCGAAGAGTGTTGGCAGGAAATCAAGTGTGCCCTGGGCAACTCAAATCAAAAAATGGGCCCTGCATAACTTTATGTGTAGCCAGAACGTATTTAAAAAGTATCGACTGGCTGTACATAGAGAAGTACTGGTCCCCACATTTTTGTATTAAAAAAAATATGAAACAAGTGTGACTATTCATAAGCCAGTGGGGGTCGACGTAGGCGAACTTATCACGATAAGATCGAAGTCGTTTGAAAGAAAATGCCACGTCAAAAGTACCAGAAAATGACGCAAAGAGATGAAATTTCTTTCGTATGGCCAGTGGATCACCATCGAATCGGCCATCAAACTGATCGGAAAAACCTGACCGTCGAGGATTAGAGTCGCTCTTCGTTGAATGCGGTAAAATGTAAGGAGCTGTAATTAGGGTGACCCTGCCTAGAGATGAGAACAGTACTCCAGGTGAAGCGTCACTTGTGCCTTGTAAAGTTGCAAGTGGTAGGCCGACATGTAATAGTGTTCCGGTCTACTGGGCACGACAAGATTTTAAAAGCTAATTTGGCCTTTCCTTCCAGTTGACCGTGAAACTGAATGTCATTTGATATGTCTCTACTGCACTCTGCACCCTAGGTTTTAGGCAAGAATCACAGCCCGAGTCAACATTTGTGCATAAATACAAATTATTCGTTTTCGGGTCTGGTTGTGTTGTGATTGTCCCCGTGTCTCTGACACTGCATTCGAGCTTACCTCCTCCATCTTGTTTCCTAATCGTTACATCGAGCGCGGGTAGGTAAGGCTGAGTTGCGTTTATGTCGACTGGAAATGTTCTTTATTTTTTAAATGTTCTGTTCACCACCTTGTAACTCCTAAAAAAGAAGTATTTTATAGTTAATAGAATCAGGCGTTACTTTGCGGAAATCCATTATAATGAAGAAAAGTAAGTTACTATGCTAAGATCCGCATGCAAAATATAAAAATGGTGTATATTACCTAGTTTTTTGAAGTGCACCACCCGCCCTCCCTTTTTGAGGGAGGGCGGGTGGTGCACTTTTCTTCAGAAGTATTTTATTAATTACCCAATTTTGTATACGTTTTCTTCTAGTTGTATTAGCAAGGTAATGAAAAAAATTTTTGCTTACTTTTATGTACATTGTCACCTTTTTTCTGTATTCAAGGCAGTATGGACAAAAGATATTATTATACTCAAACTCGTAAACTTAGTAACAAAGAGGACCTAGTTAGGAACTCGTTGGTAATGACTGGCCTTAAAAGCTCTTTCCTCTAATTGAAATAGTGAGTTTGCGGTAACAATACACGAGAACGTAGGGTTAACACCGAGGAATACATTTTTACCGAAAGGCGATTTACGGTTTTAAAACTAAGAACTTAATACTCGTAATAGAAACGTCGTTTAAAAACTGAAACTTTTAAGGAAAGCTTTTATGTTTTCGCCTATTCGAATACTATTCGACGTACAATTATGAAGAAAGTTTTGCTCCCAAACTAATACGTGTCTATTAATCAGGAATGAAGTTTTCAAACTGTTGTCTATGGTCATTGTGGGATTCAGAGCACATTACATAGAAAGAAGATCCATGTTAAAGACAGTCGATGGTGAATTAATACGATTATGTTAAAGAACTTCTGGATATGATTATTATTATTATTAAAAAACCATAATCATAACATTAAGTATACGAATAAATACACAATAAAGATAAAAATGTTATAAAAACTTTGTTTTTATTAACATACAATTTAACGTTTTCCTTCATCATCATCATGTCAGCCTATCACTAGTCCACTGCTGAACATAGGCATTCTCCATAGATTGCCACAAAAGCTTGATGCTTCCATTTTGGGGGGTAGGCAACCGCAGTTAATTTATTAAGATGTTCCAGGAAGATGGTGCCGCCCGTCTTCTGGTTTTGGCTTTTACAACAACCACGGGATGAGAAGTGGTGGTAGATTCTCTTAAGCCGCACGGTGGTCTCTTAATCTGCCTTTACGTTATATCAAAATTGATGTTTGCCTAATAATACCTAGTAATACTCCATTTCAAAGATTATTTTGTCCTCTTATGACGAAAAATACTACTTAAATTGATTACATATTTAATTGTAGAAAGCACTATCTGTTGACAATCTGTTCAGTTAATATGCGTGACAGATGTCGGTTGAAGATGTTTACATTTTTTAAATCGCCTCCGCCGTGTAATGGCGGCCTAAGAGAATCTACCACCCCATCCCATCCCGTGGGTGTCGTAAAAGTATACTAGAAGATGGGCAGCAGCAACTTCCTGGGACACCTGAATAAATAAACTGCGGTTGCCAACCCGCCTGCCATGCGTGGCAACTATGGTAAACTCCCTCCAATATGGGAGCTATAAACTTTTGTGGCTATCTATGAGGGAGGCCTATGTTCAGCAGTAGACTTGTGATAGGCTGAAACGACGACATTTTTTAAAGAAGGTAGATAGCGCCATCTGTTCATGATCACGATACTGTGCGAAATATTCGCACGACTCATGCTAGTTAATATATATTCCTCGTATGAAGTAACTTAGAATGTTTTGACAACTGATAGAGTTTAATGTTAATGACGTAACGTTTGCACGAGCTGACGTCGCTATCGGACCACTAATCCATACTCATATTATAAATACGAACGTAGCTCAGCCGCGGAATCGATCTTGACGAAATTTTGCATAGAGATAGTTAGTATTCTGGAGACGGACATGGGGTACTTTTTATCCTGGAAAATCAAGTAGTTCCCACGGGATATTTACATCCACACGGTTGAAGTCGCAGGCATATCAGCTAGTCAATTATAAGTTTTAAATATTATTATATCTTAATAAATTAGTAAAAACAAATATAAATAAGAATACCAAAATTTTAAAATCCACTATTCAGTAATTTTGGAATTCTGTTTTTAAATTTGTTACACAATAGTTATAATTGTTATCGTGTGTCGAAGTCTCTCTTCGAAGTGAAAACAGAGAGGTTATTTACATTTCAGCAAACGTAAACCTAAACCGAAAGCCACCGAATATATTTTAAATCCTTAACTCCTAATTCATCTCTAGCTAACCCCTAGAGATGAATTAGGATCGACTATACATGAAGCGCTGCATAAATCTCGAATATGTTAATGGATATCCGGGTAGTAAAAAAGCAGATAATGTAAGGAAAACTTTCTTTAGGAATTTATCGCAGGCCATTACAAGAAGTTTATTTTAGAGAATATAGTTTATATATATACTGTAACGCATTATGAAGCGACACAGGTCTTTTATATATTGTATAGTCATGCGAAACACCTTAATAGTTTTTTTTTTTATTGGATAAAGTGATGGAACGAGCATAACGTTCACCTGATGGTAAGTGTAACGTCTGCCCATAGCAAATGCTGTGTCACCTAGAACATTTCTGTGTGACACCCCACTGCGCCCATCACCCAGCTACTTCAGTTCTTAGGTCTTATATGCCCAGTGATTACACTAGCTCACAGTGCCCTTCAAACCGAAACAGTAATGTTTGCACACTACTGCTTCGCGGCAGAATAACTGGCCCTGAGGTGGTGGTGGACCTACCTAGACGGATTCCTGCATAGGAATCCTAACACCAGTAAAGTTTTGGAATAATACTGTTTTTGTATTATTTTTAAAAAACCCTTTACCCTTTATCGTTGGTAAATTGAACACATACATTTTAAAATGCACATCAAGAACAAAGGATCCGCGGCGTAGTCAGGTCCTCGGACTAGTGACCACGCGGTCATTGCCAGTGACGAGACGAGCAAAACGTTACCTGATGGTAAGTGCAACATCTGCCCATAACATATGCTGTGTTACCTAGAACATTTCTGTGTGACACCGAACTGCGCCCGTCCGGTACTTAAGATGTACATGGCTGCACATTTGTTCTCGCAGGACTTATCATGCGAATATTTATTCAAAAAATAAATGTGCATAAAACGAATTCAGTTTGCGACTTTGGATTGTCAAGATACTTTGATTTGATTGTTCAATAAATCGTTTAAAAATATATATATATGGCGAAACATATAAGAGATACAATAATCTTATGTGGAAACATGAAGACCGCGGGGCGCAGTGGCCTGGTTGCATTGTGATTGCATGACACTGCATCCTAGCCTACCTTGGATCTTATCGCACCAGCGATACATCGGACGCGACGTAGACGGTGGTAAGATCTGTGTGCCGCGATCTCTTGCGCAGACTGTAGTCGAAAGTCGGTCACTAGGACGTCCTAGAAAACTATAATTATCCATATAATTAAAAGAAGTAACCTATGCAATTTGTTGAATACTCTGGTACTAATTTTTTAAACTAAAATTTATTAATCGTCAATTTAAAAAAAATATACAACACAATACGACCGTCTTTAGCAAACATATCTGTTCCACATATAAATGAGCTTCCGCTGACTACAGTCATTAGCTTTTAGCTGAGCTTAAGCGCTTTATAAATTATTTAAGAAGTTCCATGTCTCAATTGTCAAAATGTAAACTCAAGAGCATTATGCCAGAGCACGGACTCTTTGAGACAACCCTTTGTTCCAGCGCGTATGAATTTGTGGCGACTGAATTAAATTTGTTGTATTTTAAGACCTCCTTACGGCACACCAATTGGTTTATTAAGTACCACGAAACCTGTTACTTTGTATTTGGATGTTAGAACTAATGTAAATATAATATAATATATTTCTGATCAGCCGTGTGGTGGCGGCTCGTTAAAAGAATACCACCACTCCATCTCATCCATTGGATCTCGTAAAAGGCGAGTAAGGAATTAAACTGCACTGTGCACCCAACAGCGCATGGTGGCGATGGGCTTACCACCTATCACACCAAGTGCATTATATTGTTTTGGTGAAACGTGGATTGTGGCAGTCATCTGTTTTTGCAGTGAGTGCCCTAACTCTGACTACCCCTTATGGGATACAGTCGTGATCTTATGTATGTATTTCTGATTATGGGACCAAATTATTTTGTCTCAGACGTACTGATGACAATACCTAAAAATGCTATGTCAATAACTTTGCCAGTTCCGAAATTATATCCGTTTCGATAGACCGAGAAGACATATTTACTATAGTTAATAGAATCAGGCGTTACTTTGCGGAAATCCATTACAGTAAAGGAGAGAAAGTTAATTTGCTAAGATCCGCATGCAAAATGTAAAATGGTGTGTATTACCTAGTTTTGAAGAGCACCGCCCGCCCTCCCTGAACAGCGTGCACAAGAAAACCAATACCGCCACCAGATACCCTCCACCACTACAACACTACCACTAGGCAATACACACCACTAAGGTCGAGAACACGACACGTGTTTCACCTCAAAACGAGGCATTATCAAGTGATATTTACTTTCATTGGCGTCATCATTCTCACTCTTGATAAGCATTGAAGTCTAACTTTAACGTCAATGATCTAGAGATGTTTTTGAGGATTTTTGCGTGGTTTTGCGTGGTAAATTTGTCCTGTTGCAAGGATCAAGTTTCAGTGGATTAAGGCGTGGCTGGCGAACTTTATATATTCCGGACTAGTCGGCTAGTAATGAGCTGCGCGTTTGCTTTAAATTTCTTAGTTCGAGAAAATTAGTCCTAAATCCGTTAATTGTGCTTAATTCACTACTCCTAAGCACATGTCTCCCACGCAATAGAGTATACAATAATGCGTTTATTTATTCTTATTTTTTGGATAAAGTGATGAAATGAGCAAAACGAACATTTTAAAAGGTAAGGGCAACGTCTGCCCGTAACAAGTGCTGTGTCACCCAGAAAATTTCTGTGTGACACCACACTGTGCCCATCACCCTGAGAGATAAGTACTTAAGACTCATGTCCAGTGATTACGCTAGATCACAGTGCTCTTCAAACTGAAACACAGTAATGTTTGCACACTACTGCTTCACGGCAGAATAACTGGCCCTGGGGTAAAAAAAAGTAAAATGTTTACATACCCTCTTTCTGGCTATGTAATCCAACATGGAAATGGTAACCCCATTTCCTTGTTGCAAAGCCAAGCCTTCCTAATAATTTCTCTCTACTTCGCTAGACTTCTTGTCCACAATGTCTTTGAGAAAGCTATAGTATTAAATTTGTCATGTAGTCAGGTGGCCTAGGTTCACCTGTTACAGAAAGATAAAATCCTAAAGTAACGTAGAAAACATTATTCTCGACAATAATATATGACTAATTTAATATGTTCATCTAGAGTTAATATTCGAGTAAACACAGACAGCAGTCAGCATATCATACACTTTATATATTTATAAAATAATTTTTTTTTTATATATCAGAAATAATTAACTTTCAACAAACTTACGAATAGACCGTATATACTCGGAGAAGCAATATTTGACATGCTTTTGTACTTTGCAGTGTTTCCAAATATATTCAGCAGCTATTGCTTTGAGGCCGTTAGAAGAAAATTAAATTGCGCCATTAAGTGCCCGATCGTCGTTTAATACTGGCTTAGGCACCGAGTAGATTGGATAAAGCTTTAAAGTCTGTTACATAAGACCGCTGTGCGTTTCTTGTTATTAAAAAATATGCTGTTTTAGGGAACGCAACATTATAATTTCACTATTTTAAAACTACAGTCACGCCTTCTTCTCGTGGGGTAGGCAGAGACCACACCCGCAGTAACTTTTCGCTCACGCCAGAAACGATGGTCGTGACGGGTGGCATAGCACGTCGCAGCGGGTCGTTTAGTGACCGGGTTAGCCTTCCTAATCATTATAATCCCTTAGTCTGCTAGCCTATTAGTGCCTCTTACGACACCTCGGTACGAAAGATGTAGTGTGCTATTCTACTCTGCCGGACACCTAACGGCTATTGTCTTATTTTACTCATAATATTTTATTTCTGTTTGTTCCCCAATACGGTAGACTTTATATAAACAACATTAAAAGCTATCGGAAAGCTTACCAAAGTTTATTGTCTTTGATGCTTTTGGAAAAATAAATTATTCAGATAAAGCAGACCTTAATTTAGGGTAAAGTTGATCAGCATTATCCCCCTTCGATTTCTCGTCTGTTTACTTTCTTGTTTGTATTTAATACTCTTCTTTTATTACTTTTTTTTTAAATTCCAAATTTATACACGATAAAGCTACGTACTGTAATCTATCAGGAATATCAGATTAACCTTACTTTCGAAGAATCGAAGTAATAAATTTGCCATGTATTCCGATATCAACGGAAATTAATAATATTCTAGATGCTTGTAGAGTAAAATCCTGGAGTCCGCTGAATGCAAAATCTTGTGAGAAACTTTATTGAATGCAATCCGAAACTTCAGATTCATATCAACTTTCGAGGCGCATTTGAATAGAAAATAAGTTCACTGGTAAACAAAGTTAATTTGATTTTGTAGCGGAGGATATTTTCTTACAAAAATAAATAATATTAACAAATAGCTTTGTATGTGTAAGAGCCTATTTATCATAAGTCGGAAGGAAATCTGCATAAAAATATTTCCGACATGTGGATCCACCAACTCGCGTTATTGGAGCATGGTGGACTCTTCCCGGTTTAAAAACACTCTTAGAAATAAAAGGAGACTTGTGATGACGCTTTAATTTTATTATTATAATTAATGTAGGCTATATTATAATTAATATAATTATAATTAATTTTATTTAATATAGGCTCTCTTGATAAACACGTTCAATTAAAATTATAAGTTAACAGAGATGTCTAGACTAATATCATTATTGTCATTCGGCCTGTCAGCAAAATGTAGCAAAAAGTACCTACACAAGTTGTAAGTTGTAATCTACTTACTCAACTTACTACTTACTTATCCAACTAAACCAATATCATAAAAATCGGTCCAGTCGCTCTTGAGTTATAAATGGTGTAACTAATACGCCTTTGTTTTATATGTACAAATTTAGATACAACATTCTACAATTTATATGCAACTCTTAGTAAAGAGTGCCTATTTTTTTATATATTTAAGTGAAGAAACTTTATCAATAAAATGAATACTAAAAATCAGTGCCATGAAGTAACCATCACGGCTTTCACTGAGTTCGGTCCATTTCGCAATTTTATGCTACAGTATAAATTAACTGTTTCTTTAATTGATTTTTTTCTATTTATTGTGTTGTATGTTTATATTGTGAATAAATAACATATTACTTACTTACTTAAACAATTCTAACGACAATCTAACTAAGCGGCTAACAGCCGACTATAAAGCAGTTTCAAGGGACAATTACTCAGTGCTAAGACTTTATACCACATAATATGTTAACGATGTAGATTACGTAGTTTTGGCTTTCAATTCCCTATCTCTACGTAATTATTTACCCTCAGTAAGACCTCTGTTTACAATAAGGATATAATTAATAAACAAGATTTATAAAAAAAAAAAATTAAACCTTACCATAAGCAATGAAATTAAATTTGAACTAAATTTATTACAATATTTGTCAAAAATAACAAACATTTGTGACATTCGCTAAAAATAACAAGAATCTGTCGGTCAGCATGAATGCAGTAGAAAAGTTCTGGGTGACACTACCTACACTTGTTATAGGCCGACGTTGCACTTACCATCAGGTGAACCTTTTGGCTCGTTTCGTCACTATATCCAATAAAAACAATTCTGTATGGCACCAAATTGTGCTCGTCACCCTGAGACATCGGTTCTTGAGTCTCATGTCATTACACTAGCTATCAGTGCTATTCAAACCGGAACATTTCGACGTATAATTGAAGAAAGAAAAGAAAAAGTTGATTTGGCAAAAACCGCTGACATAAAACCATGCATTTACAAACAAACATCAACACAAAAGTAACCATAAAAAGTTGATCCTTACCACTTAATCTTATGCCTGAGCTGTACGTTTGGTTATTGTATGTACGTCGCGAGTCTTGCCAAAAGGGTCATAACTAAGTACTTTGTGATTCTGTGACTTAGCGTTCATAACTGATTTTCATTTATGAATGCTATATGTGGACAAATATCACAATTAAAAATAAAATATACGTGATTGAAAAGCCCATTATAAAAAAATTACGTAATCACGTCAATTGGAAAAACCAATTTCGTCAGATATATTAAAACAAGGAACGAACAATGGATGTAGTCCCATTGTAGTTACGTAAATGTTATTCGAAATGAGACCGTTTTAAATAAATTAAGTCATTTCAGTTCAGATTACTGTCATATCGATAAATAACAATACGTTCAGAGCTTACGTAAATGGTATCAATAATGATATCTCACGCCAATCCAAATATTTACAAATTTTTAATAATGTAATTCTAGTTAACAAGCTGTAGGCATATTTTAAAAAATAACTACGAGAAAAAGTAAAGTAACAGCCTACAAATGTCAAATACTTTTTTTATAGAATAAAGTGACAAAACGTTCACCTAAAAAAAATGCTGTGTCACCTAGAACATTCCTGTGTGACACCACACTGCCCTGAGATATCAGTTCTTAAGTCTCATATGACCAGTAACGCAGTAACGCTTGCACACTACTGTTTCACGGTAGAATGACTGGCCCTGGGGACGGACCCCTGCATAGGAATCCTACTATATTCTGAAGTTGTCGCCGTGTTCGAATGTCAGTCAAGAGGATATACAATTATATATCAAGTGAAGCCGTGAAGTACATCAGAGCCATTCAGTACCGTTTAGCTTGTTTTATTCTATTTGGCCCAACGCCATACCAAAAATAAAAAGTTACAGTTATAAAATTAGTAATAACATTTAAGTATCAACTTATAAATACAACAATGGTCGACACAGACCTCCTCCATTTTATGTGCTAAGAAGCTACATCTTTAATTAAAAAATGAATTATGAAAATATTATGTGTAAAGCATCACTGGTAGTAGGATTCAGCAGGAATCCGTCTAGGTAGGTACCACCCCAGGGCCAGTTTCTGCCGTGAAGCAGTAGTGTGCAAACATTGCTGTGTTTTGGTCTGAAGGGCACTGTGAGCTAGTGTAATCACTGGGCATATTAGACTCAAGAACTGACGTCTCAGGGTGATGGGCGCATTGTAGTATCACTCAGAAATGTTCTACGTGACACAACATTTGCTATGGGCAGACGTTGCACTTACTATCAGGTGAATGTTTTGCTCGTTTCATCACTTGATCCAAAAAAAATGCTTGCTATCATTTTGGAAGGATTTTGCCCTAGTTTCCACGCTTAGCTGGTGGGTTGGCAACCGCAATTTTTTTATTTATATGTTCCATTAAGATGCTGCTGCCGAACTCCCGGTTTTCATTTTTCCGTCTGTCGTCTTTTACGATACCCACAGGATGAAATGGGGTGGAAGATTCTCTTAGCCTGCCATCACAAGGTTTCCCCTAATTGCTCACAAATCATTACAGTGATCTACAAAAACTTTGTTAAAAAAAGCCGTGGTAGCTCAGGGGCCGAGCCATTCATAGTATGCGAGTGATCCGAAATCGATCACCGGTGCAACCTTTAAAATTGTTCTACGATGTTAATTACTGATGTACCACTTGCTCAGCGGTGAAGCAGACACATCGTGAGGAAACTTGAGGTGAGCAATTAAAAATATTTCGGGATCATGTTGAGTCCGCAACTTTCCCAGAAATAATACTTTTTTGTAAAAGTAAAGTAAAGTTTCAGCCTATAAATGTCCCACTGCTGAGCACAGGCCTCCTCTCATTTCTGAGAGGGTTTTGGAGCTAGGAAGAATCCGCCACGCTGCTCCAATGCGGGTTGGCGAACTTCACATGCCTTCGAAATATTTTTTATTTCTCAGACATGCAGGTTTCCTCACGATGTTTTCCTTCACCGCCGAGCACGTGGTAAATCAGTAAAATACTTATTTGTAATAAAAAAAATATATTTAAATAATACTCGAATAGAACGACGACCGACTTGCACATTTCACAGGCTAAGATTTGATTTCACGTCTCCACTCGCATTATTAATGTAACAGGAGCATATCGTTGTATCAGTGCTTATTTTTCTGAAAACTTCACAGACCTACAAGATTACGCATGTCACATATGTTACGAATTCAATATGTTGGATAAAATAAAGTAATCCAGTGATCGCCCTGTGGTCGAAATTCGACCGAAATTCATAAATAATTAGTTTGAATGTTACTGAGGTAATAATACTCAAATTTTTGCGACAATCTACTATGTGCGACGGTTGTGTTTGACCACATACTTTTATGTGTTTGAAATTTGCAGCCTGAACGTAAAATAACGACAGAATATATGTAATTGACGTTGTCTGTATGAACGTAAATAATGTACACGTATTATATATACATTTTTGTTTTCTCGGTTCTTTTCCATACCAACTTTAACTATGCCAAATCTCAAACTCTATTAATATAAAGATTTATAAATACACTCATATGTTTAATAAAATTTATTAAACTTCAAGTTCCATTTTTTTGGTATTTAACTTTTGTATTGTATGTAGCTACATTTCCCCTCCGATACATTTTATTACAAACTCGGCGAGCATATCAGCAAATCATCATGGCATGTAAAATAATTCGTGGGAAGATTGACACTACAGATCTGAGTGCCGAGCTGTGTCGAATATTGGTGCCAAATAATTGCACCCGTAATCGTAAACACAAACGTCGCGCGTGCTAACTCGCTCATGCCTCGCGTCCTCACCGCACTCAACGTTCTCCTGGACACAAGAACTAAGTGTGACCTGTTTGCGGATGAATGGCCGGTAATATTGACAGAATGTATGATGTTCTGTGAGCGAGAAGAATGAATAAGTTATCTTTAATTAACGTCATTGATTCCAAGCGTTTTAAATAAAGTTATATAAATATAAAAAAATATGTTAAGTGAGTCAATTTTGTCTAGATTGAATTACTGCGGCGTAGTCTTCCGACCGTGTCTTTAAAGTAGAACTCAGAGGCTCATACAGCGTGTGTACAGAACGCGTGTGTAAGGTTCTGTTTTTAGATTAAACCCACAATGCATGTTACCCCGTTTAACAATGCTAGAGATCCTTCTAAAAATGTCAATACGCCGCAAACTGCATCTTGCCCTAAGGTTTGGAGTAATAGCTTCTACTACTTACCACCCCATCTCATCCCGTGGATGCCGTAAAAGTCGACATAGGGAAAATGAAAACCAGGAGATGCGCAGCAGCATCTTCTCGAAACATCTGAATAAATAAACTTCCAAGTGTGGCAACTACGACAAAATCACTTCATAATGAGAGCTACAAACTTTTGTGGCTATCCATGGGGGAGGCCTATGTTCAGCAGTGGACTTGCGATAGGCTGAAACGATGGATTGCTAATAAAACACCGACTTACTTATATGAGAAGCTAGTGTGGTACTGCGATCAATCTAGATATTCTAATCTAAATCGTAGCTATGTTTTCGTAACCCCTAAACATAGGACCATGGCGTTCAGATGGTTTTTTAGGTACGCAGCTCCTCGCTGGTGGAACGACCTACCTCCACCATTGCGTGCTCTGGAAACAACTGGAACTTTTAGGAACAAACTCTCACTTTTTTAATATAATCAAAGGCATAGTACATATTATTAAATCACTTAATTTTATTACAGACAACTCAATCTTTAAAAAAAAAGTATTTATTTCGATTTGTTTTATTTTCACGTTACTTAATAATTTTTTTTAATTTAATTTGTTTTGTATTTTATGTTCTTTATTGTGTTTCCTAGTAGTGACAAATGTATATAGAGCAATGTACTAAAACTACTTAAAAACATATCTCGGACCATCTATGCTGTTTCTAATCAGTGGTCGTAAAAGAAATAAATTGATACCATTCAGTTATATCGTTTTATGTATAAACGTTCAGAAATTCATCATCATTATTTCAGCCTGTCACTAGTCCACTGCTGAACAAAGGCCTAACCCATAGATTGCCACAAAAGTTTGTTGCTCTACTTTTGGGGGGATTTTGCCATAGTTGCCACGCTTGGCAGGCGGGTTGGCAACCGCAGCTTATTTATTCAGATGTTCCAGGATGCTGTTGCCCATCTCCTGGTTTTCATTTTCCCTCTGTCGACTTTTACGACACCCATGGGATGAGATGGGGTGGTACGAGTAGATTCTCTTAGCCGCTACCACAAGGTTCAGAAATTACGGCAAACGATTTAGTTTTTTCACTTTTCATAGATAATATTTCTGTATGGATCGTTGAACAATTGTGAAAGCGCATAAGGAACGGATATAGTATCTGCGCACTATCTGGAATGCAACGTAAAGAACATTGACAGACTGATGGTTATGTTTCACGCATACGTGCCGACAGTCATTCTGCAAGTCACAAACCTTATAGCTGCCAATAGTTGGCATTTTGGTAGGTTCAGAGATAAACCATTACGGAATTTGTATGTTTATAACAAAACCAACATATATTTCATAACACGTACTATATTTTCTTAGGACATATTGTTTATTTTCATCTCACAGCAATTGTAAGGCGAAAAAAAAATATTTACTATGATAACATTGAAGGATGGCTGAAGAGTAAAAAGCAAACATTAGTCTCATCTGTATATTAACTTTTGCATTTCAAACATAATTTTATGGACGTCTTGATTCAATTTGACAAGGCTACATATTACGTTCAATAACAATAAAATATTTTATATTTCAACAATTACTCTTGTGTTTCAAAATCATATTTTATAAACTTTAATTGGTTTTTAATTTTTTTTCCGTCACATAGTAAAGTGCGCAAGTGCACATTACAACTGTTAAAGTATTTATAACTAACGACCGAAAATAATATGTTTATTACTTTTCTTAAAATCATTATTTTTAATAAGATGTTTAAGCGCCTCTATATAACAGAGTAAATATATCCAACAGAACTAGGTCACAATAGTCTCTTAGGTATATTCCCGGAGTGTGCAGAATTAATGACGCAATTTAAATGCATTCTCTTCAATTATCTCTAATGTATCTTCTTAAACTCAGTGCTGAGAGTTTCATACGGTGAGGATAATGTTGTATATATATAATGCCAATAATCCTATTAAAGCCCTGCTGAACTTAGACTAATTATGTGATACAAAAAAATCACTTGCAATCTACTACGAATGCACATAAATATTTATTTATCATATTTAATATCTATACAAATAAATAAAATTGAAGTGTCTGTTTGTAATAACAAAATAACAGCTTTTTACTCAATGCTTATGAAAGTATATGCGGTACTTAAAAGAAAAAAACCTTTTTTATTTTTTTTATCTCTGTCTCTGTCTGTCCGTTTGTTCCGGCTAATCTGCTATTTCCAAGGCTATCAGGGGTCATTCTACACAGCATAATTCTTAACCCTTTAAAAAGTAAAAAGTATTTCTTTAGTCATTTTTTTTTTCATAAATATAGAGTTCATCCACTATCATCATCATTTCAGCCTATTTTAGTCCGCTGTTGAACATAAGCCCCCATAGATTGCCACAAAATACGGTTCTGAGCCTCCTGCATCCATCGACTTCCCGCAAAACCGTGCAGGTCGTCGCTTCAACTAGTAGGGGGGGGGGGGGGGCGCCCTACACTGCGTTTGCCGGTACGAGGTTGCCACTCGAGAACCTTTCTTCTCCAACGGTTATCGGTTCTACGAGCTATATGGCCGGCCCATTGCCACTTCAGCTTGCTAATCCTTAAGACTATGTCAGTTACTTTAGTTCTCCTGCGGATATCATCGTTACGGATTTTATCACACAGAGAAACTCCGAGCATAGCCCTTTCCATAGCTCGCTGAGCGACTCCGAGCTTCCTCATGTGGCCCGCAGTAAAGGACCACGTTTCTGTTCCGTATGTCATCAATAGCAACACGCATTGGTTGTAAACTTTGCTTTCGAGGCATTGAGGTATACTCGACGAGAATCAGATCACATCAACATTCTTCGCCAGATTGTACAAGAGACCGAAGAGTACAATCTCCCACTATGTCTGGCGAATGTAGACTATGGAGAAGCCTTCGATTCCGTCGAAATTTGGGCGGTGCTTCAGTTACTTCAGCGGTGCCGCATTGACTGTCGGTATATCGAAGTTCTGCAGTGTTTGTACAATAGGCTACGATGGCTATCCGAGTACAGAACCAGAGTACGAAACCGATCTAATTGCAGAAAGGTGTAAGACAGGGCGATGTCATATCCCCGAAACTCTTCACCGCTGCATTGGAAAATGTCTTCAAGCTAATAGACTGGAAAGGATACGGTATTAACATCAATCACTCAACTTCGATTTTCTGACGATATAGTCACAATGGCAGAATCGCTGGAGGAACTGGGCACTATGCTCAATGACCTCAATAGTGTCTCCCAACAGGTAGGTCTTAAGATGAACATGGACAAGACGAAGATCATGTCTAATGTCCATGTCACACTTACACCGGTTGTTGTTGGTAACACTACGCTCGAAGTTGACGAATATTTATACCTAGGACAGTTTGTCCGACTAGGTAGGTTAAACTTCGACTGGGCAGCGTTCGGGAAACTAGATCACATTTTCTTGTCGAGAGGTGACTAGTTTACAGATTTTGTATTTTTTTTTAGGATCATATTGTATAACATTATTAATGAGACGATCGCGTGGCACAGTGGTCAGAGTACTCGACTTCTGCTCCTTTCGAATCCCATCGGTAACAAAATTTGTGCAAAAACACAAATTATTTGGTTTTCGGTTCTGGTTGGCCTTCCACACGGCTAACCACACCCGAAAACCAAAGCTTAAGAGAAGCTACCACCCCATCTCATCCCGTGGGTGTCGTAAAAGTCAACAGAGAAGAATTAAAACCGGGAGATGGGCAGCAGCGTCTTACTGGAACATCTGAATAAATAAAATGCGGCTGCCAACCCGCCTTCCAAGCTTAGCAACTATGGCAAATACCCCCAAAATGAGAGCTACAAACTTCTGTCGTCAATCCATGGGGGAGGCCTATGTTCAGTAGTGGACTATTGATAGGCTGAAATGATGATGATGATGATGGGTCTGGCTGTTTTATGCATGGGAATTCTCTGCAAAACGCACTCACCGTACACGAGAAATCCCAGTGTAGGATATTTTTTTTAATAAAAAACCTTTATTAATTTTTTTTTCCTTTATGTATATTTTTTATGGTGTACAATAAAGTTATATTTAATTTAATTTAATTAATAATATTACTTATAATAATGCTGAACATTTACTCTTTCTGACTAGTTTTAGACTAGATTGAAAGATCAAAAGAGAAATCCAGAATTTAAAAATGACAACAAAAGTCAGAAAACAAATGATACGAGTACGAAGATATTGGAGTTTTCTTCGTTTTGAATTTCCAAACAACGTAAATAACATAATTTCGCTTGAAAATAGATCTAAATGTTGCTGTCGTTGTTCGCATAGGCTAGGGCCTCATAATCTACGTATGTTTACGGAAGGAATGAATTGTGTTCGTGAATCTATTGAAGATGTTTCAGGCTTAGTAAAACATCACGACATATATGTTTGCTTTTCAAATATATTTTAACTATTCTGCTGTGTAGTGTATTAGTGTACTGTAACAGATATTTATATGGAACTAAAGATGACAAACCATCACACGGTCCATCTGACAGCAGGAGGGGCTATGATGGTCCCATGAACACTTAAACCTGAAGCACCTTAGAGAACTGTGAAATAGCTATCTATTTGTCGTATAAGGAAAGCGCCCAGTTAATTTTTCAATGAAATAATGGTTGAGGATGCCACATGCATCAGGTGCCGTTGGAGGAGGCTGATCTGCTCGAGTTTGCAATTTAATAAAAAAAATATTATGGAATCTTATCAAAAAATTTGTGATGAAACGTGCTATGGTTTTCCTTGAGACTGTTGTATGTAAATTTATTTATAGTGTATTTATGATAAAAAATTACCTAAAAAGAGGATATAGGAGTTTCTCTAGCCTGTTCATTCTCCGTCAGAGGAACCTCATTACGTAACAGTGGTAGATTGTAAAAAAAGGCGTTTGCCAAACGATAATATTAATTCATATGTTATTTGCTGATATTTCAATTAATTTATAATACTAAAATAATTTATGCATATAATGGCTAAACAATGTGCAACTGTGGAAATAGAAAATTATTACAATCCCAAGAAATGTTACATCTTTTAAAATTATGTTGTATTTATAAATGGTGGAGTGTGGACCCGTGCGGATACCATTGTAAAGAAGTTGAAAAGATCCAGAAATGTAAAAAAGGAGAAACGAAAAATTACTATACATACTCGTACGTGTCGAGTAGTTAGTAGGAACACATTCGTATCACGTACACATTCTGCTGATTTTGCCTCCTTCAACATAATATAATACTATTCAATACCTAAGCAAATATTCGGCGTGCCTCTCAGTCACAGATCTTCTTATTAAACTGTGTTTTACAGGGACAAATGTAAATACGTTTAGTAGATGTAAGTAATGTTCTTAATGTAAACTAGTATTTACATAGAACAAACTCAATATTATAGTACCAGTACCTCTAAGAAACAATTATTAATAAGTAGCTGATGAGTGCGACTTGGACCGTGTCGATTTAGGTTTCTTAAAATCCCGTGGGAACTCTTTAATTTTCCGGGATAAATCCATCCTATCCAAGGATCCAAATTGTATTAAGTTCGGTTCAACGGTTGAGCCGTGAAAAGGTGACAAACAGACAGAGGGAGTTACTTTCGCGTTTATTATATTAACGTGACACGGTAATGTTTGCAGACTATTGCTTCACGGCAGAAAAACTGTCACAGGTGTGGTACCTTTCTAGATGGATTTCCTTTGCAGAAATCCCTGTACCAGTTAATATTTGGGCAGTACATTATGGTACTAGTTATCAACACTCTAATGAAGGAAGGTAAGTTACTTTGCTAAGATCTGCATGCAAAATATAAAAATGGTGTATATTACCTAGTTTTTTGAAGAGCACCGCCCACCCTCCCTCAGTAGCGTGCACAAGCTAACTAACACCGCCACGAGGAACCGCCATCAGGTACCCTCCACCAACCACTACAATACCACCACTAGATAATATACACCACTGAAGTCGAGAACACGACACGTGTTTCGCCACAAAACGAGGCATTATCAAGCGTCATAGACTCTACGACAGACGGCCGCCGAACAACACTCTACTCTTACTCTTTTACGACGGAGTATAAAACGCAATCACAGTAGTCAATAAAACAAAACATTTTATCAGACTACTTATAATTGTTGACACATAGTATAATAAGTTATTAACTCATTATTCTTCATCATCATTATCATCGTCATTTCAGCCTATCACCAGTCCACTGCTTAACATAGGTCTCCCTCATAGGTTACCACAAAAGTTTGTAGCTCTCATTTGGGAGGATTTCACCATAGTTGCCACGCTTGGCAGAGTGCTGGCAACCGCAGTGTATTTATTAAAACGTTCCAGGACGATGCTGCTGCCCTATGTCGACTTTTACGACCCCTACGGAATGAGATGGGCTGGTCGACTCTCTTAAGCACCGCACGGTGTTATTAATCTTATTTTCTTAAATTATTATTATACTCCTTTTTTACACAATCAATAATAAGTACGATGGATGTAGTGTATGTAGTGTTTTTTATTGGATAAAGTGATGAAACGAGCAAAATGCTCGCAATAGCAAGTGCAACGTCTATCCACAGAAAATGCTGTGTCACCCAGAACAATTCTGTGTTACACCACACTGCGCCCATCACCCCGAGACATCGATTTTTAAGTCTTATATGCCCAGTAATTACGCTAGCTCACAGTGCCCTTTAAACCGAAACACAGTAATGTTTTGACACTACTGCTTCACGGCAGAATAACGTTCTGGTACGTTATCAACAATACTCACTTCACTTAGTTACGTTAGGCGTTCCGGATGATCACGTTGGGGTCACCATTTTGGTGATATTGCCAAGGAAAAGGGTAGCTACCCGGTTAGATCAAATGGTCTGATCGGGGGAGGACGTTTCCTCCAACTAGTAATATTTAGATGTTGTATATATAGTTCGCATGTCAAAAAACTTTCATAGCGCGATTATGGAATGTATGAAATATTTCTTCAGCTTCTCATGTGACGACATAGATGTCGCTACAATTACGAGTGACTTTTACACAACGCAATCACAGTATTCAGTACACAACTCATATTGTCAAAATACTTATAACTGTTGACACATGGTACGGTACCATAAGTTATTTACTATTTACTTTTCATCATCATCATCATTTCAGCCTATCACCAGTCCACTGCTGAACACAGGTATCCCTCATAGATTGCCACAAAAGTTTGTAGCTCTCAATGGGAAAATGATTTGAAAATTCTTTATTTTTCGTCGTAAGAAATGTAAATTTCGTTTGTCTAACGACATTTTTTTTTCAAATTACCATCGTTTCGTAATGAGGTTCCTTTTGAGGAGAAGAAACGTGGGAAAGGAACTCCGTAGGTATTCTCTTTTTTGTAAATATTTGTTTTTGTCTTAGTCAAAAATTTTACCATAGTTGCCACGCTTGGCGGAGTGTTGACAAACGCAGTTTATTTTTTCAAATATTCCAGGAAGAAGCTGCCCGTCTTCTAGTTTTAATTTTTCTCCAACGACTTTTACGACACCCACGGGATGAGATGGAGATTCTTCTAAGCCGCGATCACACCATGTCATTATTATTATTTTCTTAAATTATTATTATACTCATATTTTTTTTTTTATTCAATAAAGTGACGAAACGAGCAAAACGTTCTCCTGATAGTAAGTGCGACGTCTGCCCATAACAAATGCTGTGTCACCCTGAATATTTCTGTGTGACACCACACTGTGCCCGTCACCCAGAGACATGAGTTCCTAAGTCACATATGCCCAGTGATTACGCTAGCTCTCAGTGCCCTTCAAACCGAAACACAGTAATGTTTCACGGCAGAATAAATGGCCCTGGGGTGGTACCTACCTAGACGGATTATTATGCAAACATATATACGAGTATATAACACGTTATGCAAACATATATATTAAAATAAACTGGTCAATTAATCCTTTGTTCCGTATCAATATAAATAATTGATTATAATGCTCAATACCCTTGTCTCGCTAATGTATTCATAGGTACGTGATACCATACCCACTTAACTCACACTTAATACTGTAAAGTACGAGTTCACTAAGTACGTTAAGCTTTAAAAGGGCCAACCTCAATGCCCTATTTTCGACACGGGCTGGAAAATACAAATTTGTATATAATCTCGTCAAATGTAATCACTGATTCATACTATATACATACATACTAATATTACGTACCATACTATATACATACATACGTCCTATCGGGTACGTTTTATAGACACAAACACCACGCGCAAAATTTAACCAGAAAAGCAATTGCGTTTAAATATCACCTTCTATGCGTTCTACTATTGCAACAATACAAACTAGATGCGATTTGACCTAGTGAAAACGGAAATGTATGTTATATCGCTAAATGGAATCCTTATTCTCGTGCTATGACATCCGTAATGAACTTTGAAAGTGACTGGCCCTCTACAAGTATACTAGTAAGAAAAATAATTATACAAAGTCACTTAATTCATTGCTTGGTTTTTAAAAGTAAAAAGTAAAGTTTCAGCCTATAAATGTCCCACTACTGAGCACAGGCCTCCTCTCATTTCTGAGAGGGTTTTGGAGCTAGGAAGAATCCGCCACGCTGCTCCAATGCGGGTTGGCGGACTTCACATGTCTTCGAAATATTTTTAATTTCTCAGACATGCAGGTTTCCTCACGATGTTTTCCTTCACCGCTGAGCACGTGGTAAGTTAGCACTTAAAATTGCAATTAACAATTTTAGTGGTGCCGGCACCGGGAATCGAACCTAGGTCACTCGCGTACTATGAAAATTAAAAGCGAGCGCCTAGCCCCTGAGCTACCACGGCTTGGTTTTTAAACGGCTTCCTAATTTCATTAAGATAACTGTTAATTCTCAAAAATACTATTAATAATACAAAATATGTAAATTCTTATTGGCTCTAGAATTTATATGGAGGGATTCGTCTAGGTACTACAGCAGGGCCAGTTATTCTGCCGTGAAGTAGTGTGCAAACATGATTGTGTTCGGTCTGAAGGGCACTTATAGCTAATACAATTACTGGGCATATGAGACTTAAGAACTGATGTCTCAGGAGGATGGGCGCATTGAGGTGTCACACAGAAATGTTCCGGATGACACACGGATTGTTATGGACAGACGTTGCACTTAACCAACATATAATTAAGGATGGGCAAGCTGAAGTGGCAACGGCATATAGCTTGTAAAATCGATAACCGTTGGCAAAGAAAGGTTCTGAAATGGCAACTTCGTGCCGGAAAACGTAGACATGCACAATTTTGCGGGTAGTCGATGAGTGCGTGGCTTGGGACCGTGAATCGTGGCAATTTTTGGGAAAGCCTACTTTCAGCAGTTTGTTTATGATGGGCTGAAATGAAGACATATACACATAGACAGATTATGTAAACACAAAAGTTCTTTAACATGAATATTTCAGTATGTAAACAAAGCCGTGTGGTGGCGGCTCGTTAAAAGAATTCTACCACTCCATCTCATCCAATGGATCTCGTAAAAGGCGAGTAAGGAATTAGAATGACGTGAACAAGTGCATTATATTGTTGTGGTGAAACGTGGACTGTGGCGGTCATCTGTTTTTGCAGTGAGTGCCCAGTCTCTGACTACCCCTTATGGAATACAGTCGAGATCTTATGTATGTGTGTATGTAAACAAAGTGAGAAAATCATTCCAGATAAGAGCATTAGCGGCGACTAGGAACACTTGCTTTTGGCGGGGTGTTAAAGTTTTAATAGACTGCGCTGCGCGCTTTAGAAGAGCTGCACTAACGGCTTAACCGCGTCAACTGGCGCAGCTTTGAAAGTTGGACGACGGACGTACCGGCGTTACGCTTGCTATACAACTAAAATAAAGCTTTTCACATTTCATTCGTGAATGCGCGATGTGGAAACTCGAGCGATGATTATGAATTTCAAAAGTAAATCAATTATGGCTTCTAGTATCAAAGCATGTGACGTTAGTCGTATGATATTTTTGGTGTAATTATATGGAGCCGTGTGGTGGCGGCTCGTTAAAAGAATACTTCCACTCCATCTCATCCAATGGATCTCGTAAAAGGCGAGTAAGGAATTAAACTGCACTGCGCATAGTGGCGATGGGCTCACAACCTATCACACCAAGTGCATTATATTGTTTTGGTGAAACGTGGATTGTTGCAGTCATCTGTTTTTGCAGTGAGTGCCCAGTTTCTGACTACCTCTTATGGGATTCAATCGTGATCTTATGTATATATGTATGTATGTATGTAATTATAAGTAATGTCAACCCGCTCGCCAAGCGTGGCGACTATGGCAAAATCCCCCAAAAAGAGAGCTACAAAATTTTGTGACAATCTATGATGGAGCCCTATGTTCAGCAGTGAACTAGTGATAAGCTGAAATGATGATGATGGTATGCATAGATATGTTTAAAAGTTTCGATCGAGAGTTAAGTGACCGCTTGGCCTTGTCGTTGAAGTGCCTAACTTCTACGCCACGGGTCCTGAGTTCGAATGCTAGCCGAAACCAACATTTGTGGAAAAACACAAATTGTTGGTTTTCGGGTCCGGTTGTGTTGTGATTATCCCCGTATCTCTGACACTGGATCCTAGCCTACCTCTGATCTTATCGCATGAGCGTTACATCGGCCACGGATAGATCGAGGCGAACGAGTGCCCGTGTTTTCGCGCACAGTTGTGACACTATAATATCTCCTGCGCAGTTGATAACTTTCGACAGTATTCGATCTGTCGTCGTGGTCTAAAATCGGCCGGGAGGCCATCAATTTTTCCTCTCCCCTCGATACAGGAAAAATCCCAGTGTAGGCACCTGTTTTAAGGAAAAAGAAATTATTATCATTCATAATTTGGGACTTTTTTAAACAAATACCACCAGCTTGAAGATGGTGAAATATAGATTAATCTTATTAAGCTTTTTAACCGACTTCAAGGAAGGAAGACGTTATCAAGTCGTATTTTTTATTTTTTTGGGTGCATGTTACGGCGACATCATTGCCAATTGTGAACAAATTTCAATTATTCCTTTTTTAGTTGATTGGTTATACATGAGGTTGCTTTCCATTTTTTTTTCTGATTCGGTCAAGTTCTGTTGATGGGATCTATGAGAAAATCATGAAAGTCTTGAATTCGTATAAGCACGTTAAAAGCTGACATTTATTTTATCTGTATAATTGGATTTGTGTTATTCTAGCCGATATACGACCATGGCTATAACTTCCGAAAACTGGGCATAATATGCATGGTATCTGGTATCTCGCTGATCTGAGAATTCACAGTTCGGACCTTCTTAGTAACGTTCTATTCTCAGCGTGCTCCTTAAAGCCATATCATGTAGTTTTATAACCCAGAACCTTCCGCGATAAACGGGTTATCTAATACAAATATATTTTGTGTATGTATTTCCGGAGTTTAGCATGTTAAACCATACAAACTTTCCAGCTTTATAATAGACTCATCATCATCATCATTATTCCAGCCTGACACTAGTCCACTGCTGAACATAGGCCTCCCCCATAGATTGCTACAAAAGTTAGTAGCTCTCGTTTTGGGGGGATTTTGCCATAGTTGCCACGCTTGGCAGGCAGGTTCCTAACCGCAGTTTATTTATTCCATGAAGATGCTTCTGCTCATCTCCTAGTTTTCGTCTGTCAAATGAGATGGGGTTGTAGATTTTCTTAAGCCGAGACCACAGGGCTGCAATTCACTAATGATGAAAATGACAAGTGCGCTAAACAAAACAATATTAATTACCGAAAACATGACAGCGGAACTGTCAAAATGAACGTCACTTTTTTATTGATATTTCATACAAAAATGCCATTTATTTTGTGGACCATTCATATTGTGGACCAAGATATTCGGGTGGATTTTCCAAAAATTTTCTTTCATGCAAGGTTAGCATGAAATCCTGACAATTTCGACCACAAATAAAAATCAGCCAAATCGAGCCGTTCTCAAGACTTACGCACCGGTAGTAAAAGTAGGTATTAAAACTGCGTGAAACTTTTAAAACTCTGATAAACATAACAGTGACGTTGAATGGTAACAAATAAGTAATTGTGCTTAAATTATATCCCTGGTCACAGGCCATTTATCGAGGAAGCTTCTAGGCTTTAAAACTTCATGCTACGGCTTTGAAGATTTTCTAAGAACAACCGAAGAGCTCCGAACGTACAACAGTCATGTGGTCGGTTTAGTTTGCGCGGGTGAAACCGCTAAGCGCAGCTAGCGGCTTTTTCCCATATAAGGGGTAGGCAGAGGCCACACACGTAGCCTACATTTCGGCCTCGCGGGAAACGAGACATGATGGGTGGCGAACCACGTCGCTGCCATTTATGAACGTGTCAAAAACACTTAGTCCCCATTGCTTTCCCAGGCGCAGTGTAGTGACAACATTACAAATTATTGTGTCATTCTGCGCGAATAAAGGCTGTCCGTACAATACCTTAGTCGCCTGTTACGAAACGTCGGTAGGAAAGAGGTAAGTGCTATTCAAATGTATGTGAAAACCAGTTTAGACCATCGTATTATTGAATCGCAAAAAATTTTCACTGATAATACAATACTGACGAATTACTTCAGTTATCGCATCAATTGTCGATTTAGCAATCAGTGCTTGTGACATTAGTTAAAGTTCGTTAAATTTGTGATGTACATATTCATCATCATCATTTCAGCCTAACACTGCTAAACATAGGCCCCATAATGTTTTCTTTTATTTACGCGAATACTACACATTTATATAAGACTGGGATGATCCCAACCATTACATCAGATTTGATAAACCGCAAATCCTTGCTTGGTAGGAAAGATCGATTCCTACCAAGGATGATTCGCGAGGCTATTGAAATCAAAAACATCCTGATTTCAATAGAGAAGATGGTTGGGTATTACCACCGGCTTCGGATCCAATAATTAATTAAATTAAATCAAAAACCAAGGATACATAAGCTACAAGACTTCACGACACAGGTAGCTCTTTCTGCGTAGATGGGACCAAAAAAAAAATAATAATTAAAAGCTGACGGTACGCCGGGTTAACTATGACATCACGACAGCTGTCACCTCAGTCCCCCCGTGACCATGGGTGCTGTAAAACACTCGAAAGTCGAATTGTAAATAGTTAAAATTAAACGCGATAAAATCCTTGGCTTCTGCGCCGCAGGCCGAGCGTTCGATTCCCGCACGGGAAAAATTGTATGGCTTACAGATAGTTGTTCCGGGTCTGGGTGGTTTGTGCATGTAGAATTTTTGTCTGTAAATCGTACCCACGACACAGGAGAAATCCTACTGAGGGTCATCATTTTTTAAAATAAAAAAAAATAAAAAAATAGTTATATTTATATGGGTCCCATATTTCCATAGTTGCCACGCTTGGCAGGCGGGTTGGCAACCGCAGTTTATTTACTCAGATGTTTCAGGAAGATGCTGTTGCATATCTCCTAGTTTTGCGTTTTCCCTCTGTCGACTTTTACGACACCCACGAGATGAGATGGGGTGGTAGATTCTCTTAAGTCGCCACAACACGGCATATACACATGTGCATATGTACATATTCGATATACAATGTTATGTAATTTTTATTTTAACGTACGAATTCTGGTCTGCGATTTCCCAAAAGACAGGCTGCCTCGAAGGATGAACGTAATCTCATATCCGATTACAAATTGAAAACGCTCTGTTCTGTATATGGCGTCATATAGGTACTGAATTTGCTTGCCAGGTGCTGTAATATTGAGTACCGATTTGGCACGATTATTGCGTTAAAGGATATCATTGCCAATTTATATGTTCGACTAGCTGTGCCCCGCGGTTGCACCCGCGTAAAAAAGTCGACGCCGACATATACATATATCCTTTTTCAATCGGATTTTAGGGTTTTAATTTTTTTGCGCGGAATCCTAATTATTGTTCTAAAATTGAAGTAGCCTAAGTTACCCTCTACAATATCAGCTGTCTGTCAGTGAAAGTCCCGTCAACATCGGACCAGCCGTTTCGGAGATTAGCCGGGAAAAACCGTCAGACAGACAGACAAACAGACATTTTTTTTATTGTTTTTTTCTTATAAGTACCGTATATACTTTCATAAGCATTGTGTAAAAAGCTGTTATTTTGTTTATACAAACAGGCATATATATTTATTTGTATAGATAATTTTAAACAAAGTTATATGAAGTTTGACAAATACGAGCATTGGCCTGAGACTTTGGTTCTGTCGGGAAAAATTTAACTTTCCTTCATAACGTTTCGTACGGTGAACGGCACTTTAGCATGTTTCAATACAAGTTTCTGTGATTACTCTCAGTCAGTCAGTGAGTGAGTGAATGCATGAGTTAGTAAGTGCGTGACTTAGTGAATGATTTAGTATGTTAGTGTATGAGTAATTGAAGGAGTGAGCGATCGAGTGAGTGAATATGCTCGCTCTCTCAGCGAGTCAATTAGTGAGACAGAGAATAATACATTTAAGCGCGATAAAAAACACAGAGCTCAAAATGCGAACAATAAAAAATACACAAAAAGAAGCCAGCTTAGCGTTGCCAGGTTTCCCGATTTGCGCAGTACGTCCCGACTTTCAGGGGTCCTGTGACACAGGGATTCACCCTTGATCTGGACTCCATATGTCCCGATTTTTCACTAACCTCTAAATTTATCTAGTTTCTTCAGCGCTGTAAAGCACTCGAAACGTCGGGTTATAAATAATTACAAATTGAACGCGATGAAATCCGTGAAATTAGTTTTATTAAATGTGTAATAGTGGTTACTAAGAGCTAGTGTAATCACTGGACATATGAGACTTAAAAACTGATGTCTCAGGATGATTAGCATAACACGGTGCCCCACACAAATGTTCTGGGTGACACAGCATTTCTTATGTGCAGACGTTGCACTTATCATCAGGTGAACGATTTGCTGAAATAATAAGATTTATTCAATATGCGAATTTAATTTTCATATTTCATATATATGTTGTTATAAAAGCAGTTTATATTGAAATATTTGTAATTAATTTGTATTGAATAACAAACAGTCTCTCCAGGATATTTTTAGCAAATTCTAAGTTCAATATACAAAATTCAAATGTTTCTGATTTGTATGTACCTACTTCAAACAAAATTTGTAATTTGTTTGAAGTAGGTACATACAAATCAGAAACATTTGAATACCAAACAACCTATAAATTAAAGCTTAATAATATAATCATAACATCATATTATTGGACAAACATTTAGTTCCCACCAGCAACTAAATGTTTGTCCAATTGTATTCGACCAGTAAGATCCACCGCCTTTCGCCATTTCAGCCTATCACAGGTGGTAGGATTCCTATGCAGAAATCCGTCTAGGTAGGTACCACCCCAGGGCCAGTTATTCTGCCGTGAAGCAGTAGTGTGCAAGCATTACTGTGTTTCGGTTTAAAGGGCACTGTGAGCTAGCGTAATCACTGGGCATTTGAGACTTAAGAACTGATGTCTCAGGGTGACGGGCGCAGTGTGGTGTCACACAGAAATATTCTGGGTGACGAAGCATTCGTTGTGGGCGGACGTTACACTTACCATCAGGTGAACGTTTTGCTCGTTTCGTCACTTTATACAATAAAAAAAAAATCACAAGTGATTATATACCTAGATTACCATTAGTTTATAGCCCTCATTTTTGGAGGATTTTGCCATAGTTGCCACGCTTGACACTCAGGTCGTCAACCGCAGTTTATTTATTCAGATGTTCCAGAAAGGTGCTGCTGCCTTGCCTGCTCTTGGTTTTAATTTTCCTTCCGTCGGCTTTTCCGACACCTACGGGATGAGATGGGGTGGTAGATTCTCTTAAGCCGCTACCACACGGCAGTACCAGTAAGATCAATAATTATATATTGTGATTGATAAAACATTTAATTTGCGAATATATTTTAAGCAAAGTAGCTTACTTTAAGCCGTATGATTGTTTTGTTTATAATTAGTGTATTTTCAATTAAAAACAGTACTAAACCCTATTAGCGTTATTCTGTTAAAATTGCTTTACCTAGAACTAAGCTTAAGAGGGGAAATGGGTAAAGTACTTTGCTTGTAATAGGTAAAAGTTTTAATAGACAACATCGTGGAGCGGTGTTAATAGCGGCTTAATCGCGACAGTTGATGCCGGGTGTCGGGAATTACAACGATTCGAATGCAGCTTCGCAATGACTGCAATGGAATCGAACTGCGTAGACGTACTATTCACTGATATTATTTCCTGGTTGGTTTATTTCTTTATTTTATTTATATTCTTTTTATGTAAAAGAAAAGACAAAAAAAAAAACACAGATCTAGCAATGTGCGGTCTTATTGCTGACAGCAATATCTTCCAGACAACCGCTGGATGGACATGATATCAAGAACAATGAAAAGTCGAGAGTCGGTGTGGGAAACAAATAAATAAAATAGATTGCATGAAGAACAAAATACGCATACACACTTACTTAAACTTATATGTACATATTTATATATATGAATACATACGTTTTATGTATATACGATATTAAATAATATAAATAAGAATTGAATAGAGGCTAGTGCGAAAACTAAATTACATTTTAAAGAGACGACTTTTCTATTTTTAAAAAGACGAGATAATGATTTAATAAAAGCTCTTAAAGAATGGAAGAGATGGTGTACGTTTTAATTGTATTAAATAATATAAATAAGAATTGAATAAAGGCTAGTGCGAAAACTAAATTACATTTTAAAGAGACGACTTTTCTATTGTTAAGAAGACGAGATAATGATTTAATAAAAGTTCTTAAAGACTGAAAGGGATGGTGTACGGTTAACTGTCAAGGCAAAAAGGCAGCGCGTTCCATAGGCGGACAGTCTGTGCAGTAAATTGACGCCTCCTTAAATTTGCTACTTTATAGTATTCTCTTTCTAGAGATAGAGAACTCTCTGCTGATTTACTGATTGATTGTAGCTGAAGTGACGTGTTTATCACAATGCAATTATGTTTTGCCATATTCAAACTTTAAATCGAATACTGAAAGTAGGCAGATTATTTAGTATTGCAATTTTTTGTCATTCAAAATTTTGTTTGTCACTTCTTAAGTTTGTATTAGTATACAAAACCATATAATTGCGTTACTATTTTTGACAACAACTTCCAGTAAACAAAATTTCACTAAGGTTCAGACTTTTATTCACGTATTCAGTGAATGTAAGCCAATCAAAATGAAGTTTCGCGGTTTTTTAATCTTTCCTTTTAAGAAATAGATATTTTTCTACTTATATAATTTAAATGTCACTAGAAACTATGGAGTCTTAATGTAAGAAACCATTTTAAAATAAAATCGATTGCAAATTCATTTTCGTTTCTGACACTGGGCATTAGTCATTTATTCAAATTGAAATGTCAAGTAATTGAAATATATATACGAAAGAGCAGAAATAATCTCATTACACAGATCGGGATATACATACATTCACACATAAGATCACGACTGTATCCCATAAGGGGTAGTCAGAGACTGGGCACTCACTGCAAAAACAGATGACTGCCACAATCCGCGTTTCACCAAAACAATATAATGCACTTGGTGTGATAGGTTGTGAGCCCATCGCCACCTTGCGCTGTTGGGTGCACAGTGCAGTTTAATTCCTTACTGGCCTTTTACGATATCCATTGGATGAGATGGAGTGGTAGTATTCTTTTAACGAGCCGCCACCACACGGCTCATCGGGATATAATATGAGTCAATTTCATAGACACATACAGTCACGCCTTTTTCCTATATAAGGGTCTACCCAGCGGCCACTCAAGTAGCCCACTTTTCGCCCCCGCGGAAAACGTGATGGGTGGTGAACCACGTCGTCGCTATTTTGGGTCAAAACATGCTTATTCCTCATTGCGTTCCCACGAGCAGTATAGTCACAGCATTTCATATTATGGTAACATTCTACACGAAAAAAGGCTGTCTGTACAATACCTTGGGCGCCTTTTATTGCACCTCGGTAGGGAAGAGGTAGGTGCTATTCTACTCTACCGGACACCAATCGGCAACATTTTAGAGAATTGAATGTCACGTTTCATCGTACGATTTTGCATTACCCGAGAAGGCGAAGAAAGCAACCTTCAAGATCACAGGCGAAGTGGTCGACGTCCTAAAGTAACGAGCACGTAAAGGGATATAATGAAACGTGTGTGTGAAGAAAACGGTTTTACAACCACGGCCCATTTTTCAGAATAATATGACGTCAGTGCTGAAACTATCCGCCGCCATTTACACACGACGGGGTTGCACTACAGCTCGGTTGAATTTTGCCACGGAGTTCTTAAGTTTCGATTGGTCAACCACTATATTAACAGACGAAAATACCTTTAAATCCAGCAACCATGATCGATTATATATCTCTGGTGATATAACAATATAAGATATCATGAAGATAATGTAGTGCCATTAACTGAGTGAGGTAATATCAGTGCAAACATTTAGAACTCGATGTCGGCTGATAGAATCGGTGAACTATGCGGATTATCTTCAAAAACAACAGCTCTATATTATGTTAATTCTTTAGAAAACGGAACGTATTCCCAGAAAATGAGCTTCCCCAATTTTACTATTTACAAGACAACTATCGATTAAATACGACTTCGATAACCCGTATAGTTCAAAGACAACAATACATTCCGCTGATACCGTGGCCTTAAAAATCGACTGATTTAAACCGAAATGAAATTCTTTGAGGAGTTATGGTGCACTAATGGATTCATCGCAATGAAAGAACAAGAGATGCTCTTGAAAGTATTGCAGAGAGAGTAGGCAGTCTATACGGGGTACGAATATTTGTTCGCTACTTGTTGGTTCAACGAGAAGCCGATTACTAACGGCGATTTCCGAATGGCGGAAATAAGTATTACCAATTTAATATTCTATTATCATTTAAAGGAAAAAAACAGAACATCATTTTTTTAATTCGTAAAAACGTTGTTACCTATAATATATTTTTAATTAAATTCTTCTATTATCGTCTTTTAATTCCATGGCTGAAATAATAAGAAAATATGGTAAACTAGAACAAGACGACGGGGATTACACGGTGGTGTGTGCTTTATCAATGAATATGCACGAAATGATATAACAGCTCTTAGTTTAAATATGATAAACGTGGAATATAGTGAATTATACGTCACTGGCGTCATGCAGTGGTGACAGCAGTATTTGACTGGCAGATTAATATTTTAAGCGAAAATAGACTGATGTCAAACGACATTCAACCTTCGGGTGGTAAAGCTTTTTCATTGTTGAATATATATGTATGTATAATATGTATAATATTTTTATTATGGCAAAGAGTTATACTTTTTAACCCTATACTTGGCAAGATTTTTTTTTTCGGAAATGTTCAAATATTATAGTTTATATGTGTTCTTAGGTGTTCATTGGTGACGGAAAAATAATAAAAAAAACATCGATTTGTTAAATTAAGTTTTATTGAGCGTATCATATATAAGGCACACTGCCAGATTTACAATAATCAACCTCAGAAAATCTGTGTATCACATTAGTGACACCGCCAGGTTTACAATAATGTCAAAATATATTTTTTTAACGAAAACCAAACTAAATATCACATTCTAACGTAAGATTACATAAACTGAAATAATAAAAATGTTAATTGTTTATGTTCTGCACACAAATAATCAACAATTTGACAGCCTTACCTTTATAATTATATTATAATATAATTAATTATATTATAGAATAAATATTTTATTCTATTTTATATAATGCATGCGCATGTATGTGTATGCGTGTGTGCATGTATGTATATGTATATATATATATATGTATATGTATATGTGTGTATGTATATGTATATATGTATATATGTGTGTGTGTGTGTGTATGTATCCGTGTACATGTGCGCATATTTATTTCTTTTAAATTAAACTAAGTCAATTAACAATATGTCCGGAAGCTGCTCGTTAAACCTGAGGCATCGACAGAATAACAGCGCTGTGGCAACTCTGCCATAGCATTATGCTGAGTCGACAGCCTTTTCGTTGCTACAACCCAACGTACGTCTGACAATGTAATAAATCGTATTTTTTGTTTACTTATTTTTTGTATGTTGTGTTGTAGTATTGAATAAAAAAAATTTCTTTCTTTCTTTCTTTCTTTATAAATCTAAGATATCAGTCAAATGAGATCACTTTTATTATCTACATCCTAGATGATAGGCGCGGCTCCGCCCGCGTTGATGTAGGTTATCGCGCCAAAAAATAGTTTGTGTCCTTCCTCAGGATGTAATTCTATCTCCATGGAAATTTCATCAAAATCGGTTTAGAGGTTTCGGCGTGAAGACGTAACGGACAGACAGACAGACAGACTGAATTAATTTCGCATTTATAATATAAGTATGGTTAACTATATATTAGTCTTATATTGGTAGATTATTTCTGACTTTGTCTTTTCTTGTTTCTTTGTATGATAATCCAGAGAACAATTTATTCTCCGGCAATAGGTACAACCTAATTTTGCATTCCTGACAAAAAAGTCTGCCCTCTGACGAATGCAATAGTTGGATAATGAGCAATATTCTCGTAACGAAAAGCTTTCAGTCTGTGAGAAGTACGGCAAATATCAACGATGACCTCGGAACGGCGTACGATATAGATCAATCAGCATATTTCCTAAGTCAACTCCGCCCATGTTGGTATTATATTCTTTGATCAAATTTGGGTAAGTCACTAGCACTTTCATGTCCTCTTCTTTCTCGTACCGATTCACGGTCTGTACAGGATTTGCGTCAACAAATGTGCTTGCAGTATTAACACATTTTATAACAACGATCTTTTTTGTTGCATACAACTTGAGCAAGAGACTCTCTGCCTTTTTCCTATAGGTTTTTATCAGTCGGTAATTTCTTTTCCTCTCCTCACAGCCTGTTAGCTTAGATTGCTCCCAGTGCGAAAATAGTGAAGTAGCTATGCGGGCTGGCGAATATATTTGGCTAAAACTACAACTACTTTTAATACTAAGCCTATGCTATTCTCTTAATCTGTAAATAATTGAGTACTGAATGTATCGTCACCTCCAGAGATCAGGAAATTGTATACGATTCCAGAAACCCCAGTGCCAACTGATACTTTGAAATCCCACTTTTTAGGTTTACTTTTATGTATTGTCTGCGACTATTGCCTGGTTGTACAGGCTGTCTGCTTTGGTTCCCTTATGCGGTATCTCTATTTTATCCGTACTAAATCGTGGTTCTTCTTCTGTTTGCAGACAGTTTTCACGAATCCTTTGAACAAAAGGCCTCACTTTGTAATATCTGCCACCGTCATCTTTTAAATTATCATTAAAATGTAAATACCTTCGCAACAACTGGAACCTCTTCAGGGGCATTATTTCAGCTACTTTAACATATTGCATATTTTTGCACCAATATCTTGAGTAAGCGAGCATTTTCGTGATCCCTATAAATAAAATCTGACTGTGACTACGCCCCGCGGCCTGGGAACAAGCACTACGAATTGACGAACTCTATTTTTCTGCTGCTGACTAAGCTGATTATGCACCTGTGATAGCAAAATAAAAAATTAATGGTATGTGTACAAATCAAGCAATGTCGCAAATTTGATACATATCTAAAAAAATGTAGAATGCTGGTTATCTGGCAATGTAGCATATTTGACACACTCGGAAAAATCGGCGTTTCAAATGTGTTTATAACACATTTCAGTGCACGAAATAACCTTTTCCGAAAAGCAAATATTGTTACCTATTCGTAGCAAACTACTTTCGAACAAAATTAGGTCAAAATGTACTAAAACAATATTATTTTTACCTTGCGATGCGCAGACGCCTTCAACCAGTCCGTCATCTTGCGTTCTACTACTGTTTTAGTGTTAGCCAGTAACTAAAAAATATTTTTGATAGAATCTTAATAGTATTTCCGAGCATACTATATCATAAAAATATTAAAAATACGTTCCGAAATCTCTGTAGATTTTTTGAAAGTGCAACGTATCAAATTATACACTGTGCCAAGAATAGGGAACGATGCCCCACAATGGGGTATCTCCTGTATCGTGAGTGCGTTTCACAGCCATAAATTTCACATGCACCACACAACCAGACCCGAAAACGAAAAATTTGTATTTTGCACAAAAGTTGGCTTCGGCTGGGATTTGAACTCAGATACTTCGGCGTAGGGATCAAGTGCTTTGGCCACCAGGCAACGCAATCGTCAAAGAAAAATTAATAAATACAAAGATAAAACATTAAAAAGAACTGCATATATTTAAGACCAATTATTCAATTTTTTTTTTGTAAATACTTATTGTAAATACTTATTGTAAAATACCTCAACGACAGGTGTTAGAAATATCAATTACGAATTTGATTTTTAGTAAGTAATTGCAATACAAATATCAAATATGTATTTGTATTTTAAATACGTATTTCATTATCAAATTATTCAAATACTGCACAACCCTGACAGTAGTTAGTTTAATTTTTTTTTTTTACTGTGTTTGCACACTACTGCTTCACGGCAGAATAACTGGCCCTGGTGTGGAACCTACCTAAACGGATTCCTTACAAACTCTCCAGCTTTATTACAGTAGTAGAGATTATCTCACTTGTGGTAGGATTTTACTGGTGGTAGGATTCCTGTGCAGGAATCCATCTAGGTAGGTACCACCCCAGGGCCAGTTATTCTGCCGTGAAGCAGTAGTGTGCAAACATTACTGTGTTTCGGTTTGAAGGGCACTGTGAGCTAGCGTAATCACTGGGCATATGAGACTTAAGAACAGATGTCTCAGGGTGACGGGCGCATTGTGGTGTCACACTGTTATGGTTGACATAGCATTTGTTATGGGCAGACGTTGCACTTACCATCAGGTGAACGCTTTGCTCGTTCCGACACTTTCATTAAATAATTCGGATATCTTTGTTAGATTTATTATTTTAAGAATATGACAACCTCTGATATCTCACATATAAACATAGCAAAGGTCTTTAATTCTTTGAACAATACGCACGCACACGGTGATCGAAATATTTAGCTCCCTTTTTTTGTGCTACAAGCACTATCAACGCTGTAGTATGTATTTATTTATTTTATTCTGTATTGTTGACACCTTAAGCTAAGGGCTACAATGGGCGGACTTAATGCCTAGTGGCATTCTCCACCAGTCAACCCTTGTCATAGTGAGAAGTAGATGGCAAGTGCTAACCAAATAATAAAAAAAAACTGAAATACTCATAAATATATACAATAGATATTTGATATATAAAACAACTAAATTATACATATATAAATACATATATTAATACATATATTAATAAGTAAACATTAAATAAAAACATAACATAAACAATAAAAATCCGAAAATAAGACAAGTCGAACTTATACTGGTGTACATGAAGTGTACTTATATTAGTGTAAAACATAAGCACTTGATCTCTTAAATAAGTTCACGGTGAGCAGCCACCGCCGCTTTTTATTTGGAAATAGTGACGAGACGAGCAAAACGATCACCTGGCGGTAAGTGCAACGCTTGCCCGTAACAAATGCTGCGTCACCAAGAATATTTCTATGTGACACCACACTGCGCCACCCTGAGACATGTAATGTTTGCACATTACTGCTTCACGGCAGAATAACTGTTTCTGGGGTGGTAGGTACCTAGACGGATTCCTGGATAGGTATCCTACCATTAACGCTTCTCTAGATGTCACAATATTATAGCGTCGCATAGTTAACACAAATTTGTCTAGTATTGTACTAATATTTATAATATTGTGCTTTCCAATTAATGTATTAATTGATTTTTGTATCAAGAAACACAACCGACTCTGTATTCTCTAGTGTGCAATTATTACTATTTAAATTTATATTTACAATAAGAGACATATTATGTTAAATGTCTTAAAATGATTTTTTTTTATTTGATAAAGTGTCGAGACGAGCAAAACGTTTACCGGATGGTAAGTGCAACGTTTGCCCATAACAGATGCTGTGTTACTCAGAATATTTCTGTGTAGCACCACACTGCGCCCGCCACCCTGATACATAAGTTCTCAAGTCTCATATGCCCAGTGATTACGCTAGCTCTCAGTGCCCTTCAGACCGAAACACACTAATGTTTGCACACTACCGCTTCACGGCAGAATAACTGGCCCTGAGGTGGTACTCACCTAGACGGATTCCTGCATAGGAATGCTACCACCAGTGAATATATTATATTTACTTTTTATATGAATGTATGATTACGTAAGGGAGTTGTTGTATCGCTATGAAACGACTGGTTTAAAAAATTGATTGAATTGATATTTCCGTTAAGAATATGAAACTGATAATAAATAACAAAGATACAGAAATGGACCAAATTCGGTAGGGACAAATACCACAAGTTCTGTTTATGTCTAATAGCGAATAAAATTATACCAATTTTCAACGAAATCATGCAAATTTACGTTAGCAAATCGCACTGGTGTCTCCCCCTCAATCACTTTCACCTTTTATTTCAATTCCAAATTACATTTCACCAAATTTTATTGGAAAAGTTGAGCAATATCATACACGTGACATACAGATATATTGTTTAACTAACAGTTCAAGGTACAAGTTCTTTTTAAATACAAAAGGTTTTAAGTAGTTTCAATCTTTCAGAGAGAGTGAGAGAGATTTTCCCTGTGCAATTTCAATGCGATCAGAGTTTACCTGAATAACAAGACGACCATAATAGAACAGTATTCCGAAATAGTACTTCCCAGAACTCTACTACCCCTACTATGTAACAGATAGTGATATAAAACATTGTTTCGCTGGTATATCTCGCAACAAAGACTTACGGACTGAATAACCATTTTTTTATGTAATTGTAATATGATTTCGGAAAAAATGCTTCATCATTGAGCTGTAATCGAAAACGAATATCTGCTTTTCGTTGTAAAATATAAAACTTTTAATATCCAGCCGCATTTGACTTGAGAAATGGCGCTGCAGTAGTAGACAATCATCTATACTCTTTATCTGATCGTGATTCTTGTTATTTATCGGTTATGTTGTCCGTCTGTTGATTAATACCATAATATGCAATGCTGTTTATTGCTATACTTACTGTTAGTGGGAACGCAAAATAGTCAAATTTTATTTTGTCTTGTAACAAAATGGCAGCGACGTGGTTCGCCGCCACATGTCTTGTTTCCTGCGGAGTCGAAAAGTGGGCTACATGTGTAGCCTCTGCCTACCCCTTATATGAGAAAAAGGCGTGACTATATGCATGTACGTATGTTGTCTGCTAGTAAGAGCAGCAAGGATATGCCTGCGCAAGTATGGTATGGTATGGTAATGACACCGTGTCAGTCATTTTGCCGTCTTGCAGTTGTATGATAACACCAATAAGTTTCGGTTCGAAAGGCGCCCTAACTAATGTAATTAGATGACCTATGATACAATAACTGATATTGGTAACTTGGACAAGGGGTGGGTTTCAAATGTAGGGCTGGTGACAAATGTAGGGCGGTGGAACTCGAAGCTTTCTAATTCATCACTCGTGGTAGAATTCCTATGCAGTAATATGTCGAGTTAGGTATCATAGCGCTGTCAGTTATTCTACTGTAAAGTAGAAGTATACAACCATTACTGTGTTTGGGTCTGAAGGGAACTGATAGCTAGTCTAATTACTAGGTATATGATCACTTAAGAAAGTGAAGAGTCAGAAAGTGAAGAGCGCGGTGTGGTGTCACATATAAATATTCTGGGTGACACAGCATTTGTTATGGGCAGACGTTGCCCTCACCATTAGTTCAACGATTTGCTCGTCTCCACACTTACCTCCAAACTAATTTAATCTGAAAAAAATTAATATATTGTTAGTAGTTTGGTATTAAAAATAAAAAAACACAACTTTTAAGACTGTATGTCAGCGACTTAGAACTGAAATTTCACTCGGCTGTCGCGTTTCTTTTATTGACTCTCGAAGTTTATTTGAAAAATTTTACCTTAAGGCGACTTTATTACTGATTAGTGTAAAACATAAGCACTCGATGAAAAAAAGTTGTTTCAACATCATCATCATTTCAGCCTATAATAGTCCACTTTTGAATATAGGCCTCCCTCATTGATTGCCAGAAAATACGGTTCTGAGCCACCTGCATCAAAAATCCGAAGTCATCAAGTCTGCTTGCGAGACGATCCGTAATGACTCTCGAAAACAGCACGTCGACGCGGCTCAGAAGCGATATCGGTCTATAGCGAGAGGGCGTTATCGCCCTTCTTGAAGAACAAGACAACCACGTTTCTACTCCAAGCTTCCGGCGTAGCGCCACGACGGATGACGGTATCAAAGAAGTTCTGAAGGACTGCTAGTACCGGTTTTCCACCCGCTTTCAGATGCCCCCTTGTGATTCCGTCCTCATCCGGCGCTTTGCCATTCTTAAGCAGTTGGTTTGTTTGTTCTCCGACTGAAGTCAGGGAAATCATCGGAATAATATCGGACGAGATTTGCTTTTGGGTGGTTACTCACACTAGTGTGTGGCTCCAACGACGATGTAGCAGCTGTCCATAAAATCTCTCGATCTCACTCAAAATCTCTTGTCCAGCGGGAATGATGCTACCACTCCCGGTCCTCAACTTAGTCAGTTTGCTCTTTCCGGCAAACAGATCCCTGGCAAAGACTTGGATCTTTGGTTTAGCTCCAGTGTTTCCTCAATACTGCTGTATTGTAGTTGTGTAGATCTCGTCGAATAAATTTGGAGATCTGTCTGTTCAGTTGCCGATATGCTGATGAATCAGTTGAGGACTGCAGCCTCATTTCAAGCTTAGCCTCCGTATAATTAAGAGTATGGAAAGTTTCTGGATTTTTTTTGTGCGGTGGGTCTTGCAAAACATCTCGCATCGCCACCGGGCCGCATGAACAGTTTCCAGGAGCCTCTCATTCATATCGTCCACTGTAACGTTACGTCCAGTCACTAAAAGCGATTATGTAATGTGAGCTGGAAGCTTTCGTGGTTTTGCATAAGGAGATGGACCGAGCGTGGACTTCACCAGACGAGTCCTCTCCAGCTTTACGTTCAGGTTCAATGTGCCTCTTACGATATGGTGATCACTGCCGGTTTCCACCGTAGCGATGACAGCTACAACAGCTGCCGTTCGGTCGTCATGATGATTTTGATCTCATTTCTGGTGGAATCGTCTGGGCTCAAACCGGTCCACTTTCTGTAGGGCCGCTTTTAAAAGACTAAAATCATCGTAGAGTATTGCTCCCTCTCCATAACGTCGGCCAGCTGTTGGCCTTCTTGGGTCCGTTGCTCCATTCGAAATTCCACCACCAGCTCATCGTCTTTCTTCATACCCAGTTTTGCGGTAAAGCTTGTCCACCAATACAAAAATAAAGGCGAAGTACTATATTTAAGTAAAGGTGCAAAAGGCGGTCTTATCAATTAAAGCGATTTATTCCAGCTTGCTATCAAACATTATAATGGCGAATAATTACTTCTCTAAAAATATATTTATATAACACAAAAAAAACACATAATTCAAACAATGTAAAAAATATTTCAAATTGTTTTTGCTATTGAAAAAGTAAAGACATAATTTATTCTTCGCAGCATGTCTAGGTCTGTGTTTGAGAAGATTGTTTTTTTTTTTTTTTTATAGAATGAAGTGACGAGACGAACAAAACAATTCACCTGATGGTAAATGCAACGTCTGCCTATAACAAATTCTGTCTTACCCAGAGCATTCCTGTGTGGACCCACACTGCGCCCGTCACTCTGAGACCTTAATGTTTAGAGTTTAAACTTGTAATGTTTGCACACTACTGCTTGCTTTTTTGCTGCCTAGACGGACGGATAGATGTAAAATATAAACTTTACTACCCTACACTGTTTGGAATCAAAGCTATAACAAATCTTGTAAGTTTTTAAATAAATCACTGCTGACAATGGCTTTAAATGTGTAAGGAAATGGCAAAACTTCGTAACTTTACAAATGAGAGCAATACAATAGTTTTCGCTTCTTTTTCAAAAAAAAACTGTTGCCTGTAATATAATTGTATTTTATATGAAATGTTACGTTATATTAGTAGACAATTTGAAAAAAAGCAAACTTTATTAAATTATTTTTATTATTAATATTAGTATAGCATAGTTATTAATATTATTTTTATTACATTTGTTCCGACTCGTAACGTTAAGTGGAATGTTTTAAAATCAACTTAAATCTCTTAATCTAATACTAGATGGCGGTCGTGAGATCATTCAGTCTGTCAGCTTGCGGAGCTATATTAGAGCGTCATTGCACGTAAACGGGATTCTAGTTCTCGACACAAAAAAATATTTTTATGTTACCGGGTCGTAGTGTTCTTATATAATAATGTTTATATTGTCATATAAAATAACATACTGTTACATAGTATCACTTTATAAAAAGATCTGCTCTTTCGACAGCGATTCAAACCGAGGTTTCGACCTCCTTCCGAGGGGCCCTTGGACCACTGCTAGTCTCCCCCATGTTAGTCGGATCCCTTGTTCGCCTACAGGGGTCGGAGTACAGCGGAGCAGCGGGGTGCGTCGTGACGCCAAGTGCCGAGTCATCGCCAGCAACGACGTTGTATCCTTACCTGCGGGCCTTCTGCTCGCGAGTATCTTCCGACGAAGCTCTCAAAGTCGCCGGGTTAACAGCATACCACATACACAAAATAAAAAAAAAATAGCGTGTTCAGTTGAGCGGACGTCGGAGTGCGAGAGTCACCTTAAGTGGTTCATCTCATTCTATCCGGTGTGACAGTGCCTCATTGTGCGTTCTAATAAAATGTACGAGAAGAAAGGCGTAGCAGAAGCTGACAACCTAGTTGGATCTCCGTCATATTACGAGTATATAGAAAACAGTGCGGCTGGAGAGCATTTCGAGTTTTTCTATCACACTGGTTGAAATAATTACTATCGAAACTAAACTGAGTTACATCATTAATGCTTCATAACTTACTGGTGGTAGGATTCCTATGCAGGAATCCGTTTAGGTACATACCACTCCAGGACTGTTTCTCTGCCGTGAAGCAGTAGTGTGCAAACATTAAGGTGTTTCGGTTTGAAGGACACTGAGAGCTAGCGTAATCGCAGGGCATATGAGAATTAAGAACTGATGTCGCAGGGTGACGGGCGCAGTGAGGTGTCACACATAAATGTTCTGGGTGACATAGCATTTGTTATAAGCAGACATTGCACTAACCATCAGGTGAGCGTTTTGCTCGTTCCGTCACTTTTATCAAATAAAAAATAAAAGTAAAATCCGTAATATTAATATGTACAGTGCCAACTAAAATTCTATTATGTAAAAAAAGGAAAATTTAAGCTAACATGCACAGTCATCATTATTTTTATTGTAATAAGTCTCTAAGAGGTATTCAAATATGTCAGACTTAAATTGTACAGAGTAGTGAAGGGCACAGTCCAGTGACCTTGAGCCTTAGATAGTTGCAAGACTGCAATTGTCAATCCACCTTCAAATCATAGCGATTCCTTCCCGTTTAGGGGAGGCCTATGTCTACTTAGCGTCTACTTAAAGGCTGACGATAATTATTTGTTAATTTTTAATCAGTACCTACTGATCGTTTAAATAAAACTGATTTTTACGGATTTTATCGCGTTTTATTTAAACTATTTATAACCCGACGTTTTGGGCGCTTTACAGCACCCATGGTCACGGGGGGACTGAGCTGACAGATGTCCTGGTGTCGTAGTTAACCCGGAGTTTCTTCAGCTTTTAATTATTATTTTTAGTCCGATCTACGCAGAAAGAGCTTACTGTGTCTTGAAGCCTTGCAGTGGCATGTTTGGTTTTTGATTTAATTTTATTAATAATAGGATCCCAAGCCGGTGGTAGTACCCAACCATCTTCCCTATGAAATTAAGAGGTTTTTTAATTACAATAGCCTCGCGAATCATCCTTGGTAGGAATCGGTGTTCTTTTGCAAGGATTTGTGGTTTATCAAATCTGATGTAATGGTTGGGATGATCCAGAACATGGTCACAGACTGCAGACTTTCTTAAATAAAACGCGATAAAATCCATAAAAATCAATTTTATTTAAATGTGTAGTATTTGCGTAAATAAAAGAAAACAGTACTGATCGTTTTTAAATTAAGCAACTAAACATCATTTTGTACTTGAATCTTCCAACACGAGTAATGGAGCGTACCTCATCATTAAAATAATATACAAATATTAAAAGTCCACACTCCTGTCTGTTTGTTTGTAACGAGTATTGTTACTTTTTACGGCTCAGCCGTTGAACCGAAGGTAGAACACTTTTTATTCCGGAAAATCAAAGAGTTATCACGGTATTTTTAAAAAAAAATCGAAGTCCACGCGGACGTAGTCGCGGGCTTCAGCAGCGATTAAAATATAGGGTAGTTTTTAAAAACTAAAAGTGACTGCGTTACTGAGGCTCGTTTTTATTATATGCTTCTAAGAAAATTGAACATTTTTGAATTTGGAGATAATATGAGAGATAATATAATAAATAAAGTCGAAGAACTATATTTAAGTTAAAGTAAAAAAGGCGATCTTATCACTGAAAGCGATTTCTTCCAGACATACTTAGCACAGAGAAAATATTCTGCCCATAGCAAATGATCACCTAGAACATTTCTGAGTGGCATCATATTGCGCCAGTCACCCTCAGACATCAGGTGTTAAGTCTTATATGCCCTGTAATTACACTAGCCCTTCAAACCGAAACACAGTAATGTTTGCACCCTACTCCTTGACGGTAAAACTGGCACTGCGGGTCTGCAGAAATAATTAGACATATTCCTGCGTAGGAATCCTACCACCAGGGTATTTTTGGCCCGTCTTATTAGGAATGGTTATTGCGTCGTTTGTACGTTATGGCCACGACTTTTTTGTGGCATTTTCATAAGTCGTTTTTTTTTTGTTAACCACGAGACGAAACTGGCTAGATTCCCTTGAGACGCTACGATACAATACAATTTAATATATACGATAAATAAAATATTGTTCATATCTGAATGTTTAAATTTTATCAGTATTATAATTTATTTTAAATAATATATTTATTCAAAATGTTAAAATATTGCACATTAGTTTTATATCTATCGAAAGTATGGTTTTAAACATGTATCTGGACAGCACAGTAGAAAATTATACGATCATCATTGAAAAATTGAGTAGCTCGGAACACGCTACTCTAGCTTATGGTATTGCAGAATTCACTGACATTTCACTATTGAATGAATGAATAATTTCTTTATTGTACACAAAATAAAGCATGAAACTGCGTTATAATAAGTACAACAGGCGGTCTTACCGCTCAGAAAACGATTTCCTTCCGACAACCATTTCGTTGAAAATTGAGGTAATTAAAATATAAAGAAGGGAGCAGAGAGAAGTGTACATACATTTTCATAGCACTAATGGATGGAGAATTATAAAATGCTATTCCTTACTGGTCACAGGAATCCTATGGAGGAATCCATCTGGGTCCAACAGCGCAGGGCTAGTTATTCCGCCGTGAAGCAGTAGTGTGCAAACTTTGTTTCAGTCCGAAGGGCACTGGGAGCTAGTGTTATTATTGGGCATATGAGACTTAAGAACTGATGTCTCAGGGGGAGGGACGCAGTTATCATCATCATTTCAGCCTATCTAGTCCACTGCTGAACATAGGCCTACCTATAGATTGAAGAACGTTTAGTATTTTGTCTAATGGAGAACCGGTCGGTACGTACTAGTAGAATAAATAATAATGTGAGGCTAGTACAAGTCATATTTTTAGAAAAAGTAAGTTTTAGTGTGCTGCAAAATGTTCGAGGTTGATTTCTATTGTTTAACGATGCCCACAATAGGATTTGTCCAGTATCGATTTACATACAGTCACGCATTTTTCCGCCCACATTTCGCCCTAGCGGGAAACGAGACGCGACGGGTGGCGAATCACGTTGACGTCATGTTGGTGCGAGTAAATAAATTCTTTCTCCCCATTGCGTTACCAGAAGGAGTGGGAAATATTGTTATCATTGTGTATTATGGTGTTATTCTGCACGAGTAAAGGCTCTCCGTAAAATACCATAGACGACACCTCTATACTATAGGTACTCTGTACTCGCATTTTAAATAATGATAAGTTAAAGTTAAGGACTAACAGAAAATAAGATTGTAGTACTAACAAACTGAGTCTATGTTACTTGAATTAAACGTTTATTAGTGTTATTATAAGAAAGAGGGAGGTATATTCTACTCTGCCGGACACCTAACGTGGAATCT